>SOPF01026460.1:0-75237 GCA_012979155.1 Hypericum perforatum | reverse complement strand
AAAAAAAAATAAACATTTATTTCATCCATCTTCGACGCAGTATGTGGAATGAAGAGGTGAACCATGAACTCGTCGAGCACTGGGTCAGGTCCATAACACGTGGACAAAACGGCGGCGTCTCGCTTGTAAAGTTCCTTCTCTTTCCGGATTCCGTCAAGTAGAGACGCCATCTCCGGCGGTGCCCCAACCTTCCAAAAATACAAAATAGAAAACAAAAAGAAAAAAAAAATCCGTCAAGAGATACAAGTTCAGCTCCAAAGGAAGTAACATCCTATCTAAATAATAAAAACCACATGTGTTTTTTCCTTCTAATTTTGGGATTAGAGGCAGAAATTGGGGAATTTGAGATTTAGGACTAAAATGTAAAAAAAAAAAATAGGATGAAAAAGTAATTATCCATAGGTTCGGGACGAATTTAGGCTCGGGAAGGCCCCCAAACCTAAAAGTGAAATCCCGAAAGTAAACTCAGGATTTTTTTGGTTATTTTTGAAGTACAAGATCATATGTCAAAAAACCCGAAACTACAGGTACTAAAATTGTACTTTTCCCTATTATTTGGCAAAACCATTACTTCTTCTTATTCTCGATATACTTTTGGTTATTGTTCTTCTTCTCTTTCTTCTTCGAGATCTTCATCTTCTTCATCGTCCTCTTCTTCTTTGTCATCTTCTTTATCAAAATTTATTATTGCGTATAGAGTAGTTGTCACCTTCTTTGACCGGTCGGAACCTTTGACCCACAAGATGAGAGACCTAGGTTATGATGTAATAAAATAAAAAATTTTAATAATGACTTCATCTATTATCGAGTTTGTAAATAATATAGAACAAAATTTGTTTATAATATATCAACAATATTTACCTAAATGTTGCTACTAAAAAAATTCATAACAATAGATAAATTATTCATAATTAATTATACAATCACTACACATGAATTCAGATATTAAGAATTTAACTAAGTGAAGCCGAATACCTCTTTGACTTTGTTTAATTAAATTTAAAATTTTGAGCTTATAAGACAGTGCACCAAATATTCTTCTCATTGTATATTTATATGCAAAATAATTTGTAAGCAATTGATAAATTTTTTGTGATTTGGTGAATAAAAAATTCAAAATTTTATGGATAAAAATTGTTCGAGTTAATTTTCTAAATAGACGAAGACCTAGATAACCAAATCACACATTTTTTCTATGACTCGATCAATGATTTTGTACATTTTAGTCATGTTTATTAGAGTTTCATTTCAATTATATATGTTGAAGTCAATAAATAAAATTTACGAGTCTTTCATATATTTTTATTGGTATCTAGAGTAGTTCACGAGCGATTAGAGACTATTGAAGAGGTTGCGGGAGCCATAACTCTCTGCTCGAACATCAAAATATAGATCTCTCTTCAAGATTTCTAATGTATCTCATATAAGGCAGTCCAATGCTCCACCAAAAAGATATGAGTTGCGCAACATGGTCTTGTAATAACCTCTTCAACGGTTTTTAATCACTCGTGAATCACTCTAAATACCTACAAAAATATACGAGAAACCTATAGAAATTTATTTCTTGACTCTAATATATACAATTAATATGAGATGAAAATGAATAGAACTAAAACATAGTAAAACAAGACCAAACATATACAAATTACATGACAAAATATAAGCGTTTGAAAAATGAGCTCCAGTTAATAAGTTCATCCAGTGCGGCCCCATGTGTTAGAGTGTGTTAGAAATATTAGTAAAATATGGTCTCACATAAACATGAAAGTGTAAAGAAAAAGAAGCTTACTCTCACACTTTGAGCAAGTGTTATACCGTCTTTTCCAAGGTATGGATTTCGGATGCAATCTTGGACGAGGCCGCAGTTTCACCGTATGTCCTTAAACTCTAATTACCCGCCGTATCGCTTCCGGCCTCCGTGGGTAAGAGAGTAGTTCCCAAGGTACAATGCCCAATCACTTGTACGGAAGGAAGCACTTCCGTACACCTTTCAAACTTTTCGTGGCCTTAAAACTCCGACACTTATGCAAATGAGAAATGCTATGCTAGGGGGAGAGAAGTAGAGAGCTCAAGGAAGAGTGAGCCTTTTGGGATAATTTGGAATGGAAGAGGAAGGCTCCTTTTATAGGGAGTCTAGGCCTTCAATATTCAAATTCCCATTTAATATGGCCATTAACCCACCAGTTAAATTGGAGGTTACAAGGCTCATAAAATCCCAAAATTGAATTGGTGGTTACATATTAATTATTAAATGACATCTAGAAGAACAAGAATCTTCTAGAACGTGGGCTTGTCCAAATGAGAGCCCAACAAAATTAGGGCCTAAAATTGTTTCAACAAATTAGGCCAAATCTAATAAGGACTAGGCCATGAACTTGGAACAATTTTCACACACCCATAATTCCGTAACTCGTAATCACACCAACTCTAAGCCAATTTTTTTCATTCACACCGAGAATTAATT
Organism: Hypericum perforatum; assembly: GCA_012979155.1. Classification (NCBI taxonomy): domain Eukaryota; kingdom Viridiplantae; phylum Streptophyta; class Magnoliopsida; order Malpighiales; family Hypericaceae; genus Hypericum; species Hypericum perforatum. The sequence goes on along the minus strand of SOPF01026460.1, from coordinate 72,773 downwards.
TTTTCATGCAAGTATTTTGACAAATACCCGGAATCAAATAGTGTGACCTCCAATAAAATTAGCTCAACTTTATCCCACTCAATTGGGTCAGCTCTTCCATTGGTTAAAACCAATTCTCTAACAATCCCCCACATGAATGCAAAATTGACTTATATGATATGCGCCTATCAATGCTAAATGCAACATGGAGTTTTACGAGAATTTGTTGCATCAGGAAAGGTGGTTAAAAACCTTGAACCTTTCTTAGTAAAATACCTTCGGATATACTTGCAATCAGTGGACGTGATGCCTTGAACTGTTCGGCATTTTGTGTATACCAAGACAAAGGTACTCACATAACTCATTCTCAAACCACTACTTGGTTCTTTCATTGTTGTCCATTTTGGCCCTGGACTGCCTTGGAAACTTCATCGAATGCTCTAGAGATTTAGCCCTTAACTCATCTCATAGAAGTGTCCCCTTCACATTCAATATAGGTAATCTCTTATAAGGAGTATCCTGCCATACTCCATTTATATAATCAAAGTATAAGGATCATTAAAAGCTCAAAGCTTAACCTTTCCATGGATAGATAGGTCTATCACTCCTTTATCATAGGAATAGGTAAGGAACTCAATTTCTTGAGTGCTTTGGTCGACCCTAGCCTCACAATTCGGTTGTCCCATTGAACTTGCAAATTGGGGTTTATGATCCAAGTTGGGTTGCCATCATGGGTTTAGGTCATTTCGTGGGCTTCAATCCCATTCCCCTCGATGAAATCTCAACTTGGTCTCTCATTAGACCTTTTGTTAATGGATCCGTGATATTCTTTTTAAATTTCACATAATCTAAAGATATGACACCCGTTCTCAATAACATTCTCATGGATTTATGTATACGATGGATATATCTAGACTTTTCATTATATACATTACTTAATGCTCTTCCAATAGCTGACTGACTATCACAGTGTACACTAATAGTAGACACGGGTTTTGACCATATAGGAATATCCTCTAAGAAACTTTGGAGCCAATCTGTCTCCTCAGCTGCTAGATCCAATGCTATGAATTCTGATTCCATAGTTGATCTAGCTATGCAAGTTTGCTTGCATGATCTCCACGAGATTGCCGCCCCTCCAATAACAAAAATATATCCACTCGTGGATTTTATGTTCTTAGAGTACGAGATCCAATTTGCATCTGAATATCCTTCAAGGACAGCTGGATATCTCGTATAGTGTAATCCATAGTTGGTCGTGTACCTTAGGTATCTAAGGACTCTAACTATTGCTTTCCAATGTTCATCATTATGATTACTTGTATATCTCGATAATCTATTTATCGAGTTTGCAATGTTTGGTCTAGTACAGTCCATGAGATACATTAGACTGCCTATAACCCTAGAATAATCTAGTTGTTGCACACTATCTCCGCGATTCTTGCAGAGACTTGACACCACCTCCATTGGTGTTCTTGCAATGACATTGCTTCCCTTATCTAGTTTATCTAGTATCTTTTTGACATAATGACTTTGGGAAAGAGCATAACCATCTGAGGTTTTGGTAATTTTCATCCCAATTATCAGGTCAGCTTTTCCTAAGTCTTTCATGTCAAAATTTCTCGACAACATTCTCTTGGTAATTTTGATATTATCATTATTACACACAATTAACATGTCATCTACATAGAAACATACTATCACATAGTCTTTTTGATCTCCTTTCACGTAAACACATTTATCGTGTTAGTTTATCCGAAAACCATTTGATAGCATTACACTATCAAACTTTTTGTGCCATTGCTTAGGTGCTTGTTTTAATCCATATAAGGATTTTACAAGTTTACACACCATGTGTTTTTTACCTGGAACCACAAATCCTTCGGGTTGTTCCATGTATATCTCCTCTTCTAAATCTCTATTTAGAAATGCTATCTTTACATCCATTTGATGGATTTCTAGGTCAAACAATGCCGTTAAGGCTATAGTTAACCTTATAGATGTCTTCCTAAAGACAGAGGCATAAGTGTCAAAATAATCGACACCATCTATTTGCTTATAGCCTTTAACTACAAGTCTCGCCTTGTACTTGTCTATGGTACCATCAGGCTTCATCTTCTTTTTTAAGATCCACTTATGACCTAGTGGTTTGCTACCCGGAGATAATTCCACTAGTTCCCATGTGTGATTATGTAAGATAGATTCTATCTCACTATTCATAGCTTCCTTCCAAAGAGCAGAGTCTGTAGAAGATATTGCTTCTTTGTAGGTTATTGGATCCTTTTCCAACAAGTATGTTAGAAAATCAGGTCCAAAGGAATTCTCTTTCCTTGCTCTTTTACTACGCCTAGGCTCTTCAACTTTTCTTCAAGTTCTTCTCCCCCCATATTTTCCCGATTTCGGTCAACTTGGCTATCAACCTCTCTTGGTGCTTTGTGAGGGAAGCTTTCCTCAAAGAATGAAGCATCCCTAGCTTCAATGATAGTGTTTATGTGGATATCAGGATTATCTGACTTGTGTACTAGAAATCGATATGCTACACTATCTTGTGCATATCCGATAAACACACAATCTACCGTCTTAGGTCCTATCCTTGTCCTCTTGGGAGGTGGGATCGGGACCTTAGCAAGACATCCCCAAATCCTTAGAAATTTGTAGCTTGGTGTATAACCTTTCCACAATTCATAAGGTATTTTATCCAACTTCTTGTGGGGAACTCTATTAAGTACATAGTTGGCCGAAAGTACGACTTCCCCCCACAAGTTCTTGGGTAGTCCAGAACTTATTAGCATGGTATTCATCATTTCTTTAAGCGTCCTATTTTTCCTTTCCGCAATTCCATTTTACTCAGGAGAATAAAGAGCTGTGGTTTGGTGAATGATTCCATTTTCAGCACACACTAGTGCAAATGGAGATTCATATTCATCACCCCGATCGCTTCGAAGACTTTTGATCTTCTTGCCAAGTTGGTTCTCAACCTCATTCTTATATTGAATGAACTTATCTATTGCTTCATCTTTACTTCTCATCAAGTAGACATAGCAATAACGTGTACAATTATCGATAAAAGTTATAAAATAATTTTTACCACCTCGAGATTGCACATATTTTAAATCACATACATCGATATAGATTAAGTCCAAAGGGTTTGTGCTTTGCTCAATCGAGTGGGAAAATGTTTTAGCATATTTCGCTTCAACACAAGTCTCACACTTATGTTTATGATCAATGCCAAACTTTGGTATTATGTTTAGTGAAATTAGTTTTTGTAAGGACTTATAATTCACATGACCTAGTCTACCATGCCACAAATGTAATGAGTCATGAAGATAAGCAAATTTCAACTTATTATTGGCCTTCTCGGCAACATTCATTATATTATTGCTCGTGCTAGCCTTATCGGCGGCACCTACATCAATCTTATCACTAGACTTTGCCTTTGGGGCTAAAGTCATTACACTCATCTTGAATAAATTGTTGGTCAAGTACGCCTTGTCAACAAACATTCCTCCCTTGCTCAAGATGACCTTGTCAGCCTCGAATACAAGTCGGAAGCCCTTCTTGTTGAGCACCACCCCGAAGATAAGATTCTTTCAGATCTTGGGCACGTGTAGCACATCGGTCAAAGTGATATCCTTTCTCGATGTCATCTTCAGCATGACCGTCCCCTTTCCTTCAACCTTTGAGACTGCAGAGTTGCCCATATAGCAATTCTCATCATCAACCTGTTGATAGGTCTTGAACATCTATTTGTTCGCACAAATATGGCAAGTAGCCCTCGTGTCAACCCACCATTCCTTTGAATTCCCTCCTACGAGATTCACCTCGGACATAATGGCCGTGAGGTGCATCTTCTCTAGGTCTGAACTCAAGCTAACTTCCACTATATTTGCCCGAGCGGGCTTCTTCTTCTTTGCCTTGGCTTGGCTTGTCGTCTTCTTTCTCTCAGCGGCGAGACGTTTGTAGCAATCTTTGGCTCGATGGCCAACCTTATTGTATACATAGCAAGTACTGGTGAAACTCTTATTCAAAGAATCTCCCTTAGGATCATTTGAGCGCTTACGCTTATTCCCTCGGGAGTCTTCTCCAACCTCAACCACATTGGCCTTGTCAACCATGCCGCTTGGTTTCTTGTCAGCCTTTTGACTATCTTGCTTGATGCGTAACCTTTGGATGAGGTCCTCGAGCGTCATTGCCTTCTTCTTATGCTTGAGGTACATCTTGAAATCTTTCCATGATGGTGGTAACTTTTCAATCACCATAGCCACTTGGAGGGCATCATTTATAGCCATCTCTTCTTGAGCGAGCTCGTGGAAGATCAATTGTAGCTCTTCGCATTGATCCACAACACTTCTTCCGTCAACCATCCGATAGTTGTGGAAGCGCCCGACCATGAATTTCTTCGCACCAGCATCATTGACTATATTTGTGCTCCAACGATTCCCAAAGATCTTTTGAACTCTCTTTGGTATAGTACACACTATAAAGCGCATCATCGAGGGAGCTCAAAATATAGTTGCGACAGAGATAATCCCCGTGCATCCATGCACTAAGGATCTCGGTTTGTTGTGGATTACTCACATCCTCCTTTGGTTTCTTCTCCTTGAGAAACCGACTCAAGTTCAAAGCGGTCAAGTAGAAAAGCATCTTTTGTTGCCATCTCTTGAAATTTCCGCTCTTGAACTTTTCCGGCTTCTCAAGTTAAGAATACGGAAGCGGCATTGGGTTTTTAATACCCGGCATCACGATCTCAATACCGCTAGCCATTAGCACGGGAACCTCTTCGTTCACGTTGGCGTTGGTTGGATTCGGCTCACCGGAGTTGTTAATTTCAGCCATTTTCGTCGTTCTAAATCACAAAAATTGTTGGTAAGTATTCGTTACATGCAAGCAATATCAACGATACCAAAATATTGTCATAACTGGAGCAATTGAAGTACTTGCAGAAATTCACAATGAAGCCAACATTAAAACGGGGTCTACGCAGGAGTACAAGTAAGAGAAAGTCCAATCAATTTCTCAGATTAAATGCACTTAATATGAAATCAATATCATACATCAACGCTGAAGTACGTTAGACAAGAAATTATAAATAATCCACCGAGCAAAAAAGTGTCACAAGTTCGAAACATTCAATTTAAAAAAAAATTAAATTGTTGAACGATTAAACGTAAGCATTTAACAGGAGGTAGTCCACAAAATTAAAATTGCAATATTAAATGGTCTAACGTACGGATGTTAAACTCGTAAACAAATTAACGATTAGGCAGCAAACATTTATCATGCGTACGAAGCAAAGAAATCTAACGATTAAACAATAATCGTAACCCAGATTGTAAAAGTAATAATCTTAAATCCAAACAGTGAACTGCCAAACCAACTTCGATCAAAACCAAAGAGAATTTTAAATTCAGTAAAGGAGCAATATTAAATTCTTCATTCAAATTTTTCCAAGCCACCTTTTCTAAATATTCCTTTCAACCGCAACTAAGTCGAGCAATAATTTAAACAACAGTTTTACGATGAAAACAGACTGTAAGCCACGAAGGAAGATATCACCGATTACTAATATTTCTTATATAGTTAGAGTTTAAGATTGTTAGAAATATTAGTAAAATATGGTCTCACATAAACATGAAAGTGTAAAGCAAAAGAAGCTTATTCTTACACTTTGAGCAAAGTGTTATACCGTCTTTTCTAAGGTATGGATTTTGGATGTAATCCTGGACGAGGCCGCGGTTTCACCGTGTGCCCTTAAACTCCAATTACCTGCCGTATCGCTTCCGGCCTCCGTGGGTAAGAGAGTTCCCAAGGTACAACGCCCAATCACTTGTACGGAAGGAAGCACTTCCGTACGCCTTTCGAACTTTTCGTGGCCTTAGAACTCCGACACTTATGCAAATGAGAAATGCTATGCTAGGGGGAGAGAAGTAGAGAGCTCAAGGAAGAGTGAGCTTTTTGGGATGATTTGGAATGGAGGAGGAGGGCTCCTTTTATAGGGAGCCTAGGCCTTCAACATTCAAATTTCCATTTAATATGGCCATTAACCTACCAATTAAATTGGAGGTTACAAGGCTCATAAAATCCCAAAATTGAATTGGTGGTTACATTTTAATTATTAAATTTAAATTTTCCAATTTAAATTTAAATGACATCTAGAAGAAGAAGAATCTTCTAGAACGTGGTCTTGTCCAAATGAGAGCCCGACGGAATTAGGGCCTAAAATTGTTTCAACAAATTAGGCCAAATCTAATAAGGTCTAGGCCATGAACTTGGAACAATTTTTACACACCCATAATTCCGTAACTCGTAATCACACCAACTCTAAGCCAATTTTTTTCATTCACACCGAGAATTGATTTTTTCACGCAAGTATTTTGACAAATACCCGGAATCAAATAGTGTGATCTCCAATAAAATTAGCTCAACTTTATCCCACTCAATTGGGTCAGCTCTTCCATTGGTTAAAACTAATTCTCCAACAGAGTGCACCATATCGAAATAAGTAATTGTTTTAATAAAACTATGCATATAAGGCAACCTTGTATGCTTTGCTTTAAGGAATCACAATGCATATTGTCTTTTCCTAACTTATCACACAGAAAACATATATGCTTCATCTTTTCATGATTTGGGTGACCTAATCTTTGAAGCCAAAAGTGTTAACCACTAGATTCTTGATCCTTCAATACCTCCCTCCCATCTTGTACTTAATCAAAATTGTATATTCCATCGCATCGCCTACCTAGACTAATAAGATTCCTCGTAGGTAAATTTTAAACAAAATATTAGTCATGGAAAAAAGTGAGAATGCAATTAAGTCCTCTGTCATGTGGCTCACTGAAATAAGATTGAACTTGAATTTAAAAATAAAAAGAACTCAACTTAGAACCAAAAACTTAGCCAATCTCACGTCGCCTACTCCTTGAACAGGAATTTCATCTAAGTTCGGTATTTTGAATGGCAAGCGAAGAATTCTTTTAATTGATCTCTCAAATTCCATTATATCAGAGACTATATGTTGAGTCGCAACTAAATTAACTATCCAAACATTATATTTAAAAACCTTACTTGCCATATTGACCAATGGCTCAGTAGGTGTTTGTTGCTTACTAATCTCACTCTCCGGATTGAGGTAATTGAGTAGACTTAAATATTTCTCTTTAGTCAAGCCTGGTATCGAAAAACCATTACTAGACACATGGGCTACTTTTTCCTTTTGTCCTTGCATGAACTACGGTCGAGCTTGCTTGGGAGGTCTGGCCTTCTGCTTGTATCAGTTTTTTTTAATATGTTTCTGCTTGTATCAGTTTATGGTCATGGTTATTTTTATCTCTCAATTTGAAGGCAAACACAGTGTTGTTATACTTATGTACAAGAGTTTCCGATTACAAAGGAAGTAACCAAAGCAAACGGCCACAAGCCACAACAAAGCTACGCCATAGCGTTCAAGAACAACAATACGTCGTATAACAATTGCTGTGGTTGCCCTCAAATCAAGAATAGAAATTCATGAAAACTAATTGCTATTATTACCTTAGTCCACTCCTTGGCCATCACACCATATATTACCCTGAGCTACACGAAAACTATTTTATAAACGTGGAATGTACGTAGTTTTATATTTAAGCATATATTTGTAGGATTAGCCAAAAATTGAGCTGGGCCACCGGCCGTATAAACGTCTGTACAAACTTTATAGGGCAAATGACCTCCCGTACAAGCCATTGAAATTGTTATCATCAAATGGCCGCCAGAAATAATCAATTGTAGTGTCAGAATAAATTGTTATCATCAAAATTTTACGGAACTGTCTTTGAATAGGACATTGAAATTTTAACAAATAGAACTTTCATTTGAATTTTTACGATATGAACAATAAGAACAAGAATTACAATAGCTTCCCAAAACAGAAGAATTATAATCTACAACACATTTTCGACAATATTGGGCTGTTATAGCCCATCTAAATCTTCCAATTATACATGTCCATTAGCAACCATTTCTACACATTTAATTTAACTAATGGGCTGAACAAATGGTGGTTATTGGAGGAAAAATCTAATTGGGAGAGGAAGGTAAATTGTAATTTTGATCACAATGTTTTTGGAATGTATTTTTACATCTAGCTCAGCTCCCCTTATATACCCGTAAAAAAGAAAAAGAAAATACAAATGGACCATCATCTAAGCCTAACTAGGCTCTGCCGGTTAATCACGTTTGTCCATCGAATCCTGATAATCCAAATCTCGTCAGACTTGGCCGTTTTGGTATATTATGGCACATTTGACTCACGATCATGACACTGGCTGCTGCCAACATACATACTACAGGACTGGGTTGAAGCACATAATTTTTTCTCTGTGGGCCCGGGGAAAAGAAAATTCAAAAAGGAGGGAGGCCCAAGCCCGCGGTGATTCAGCCCCCATCTGCGTCTGATGGATTTTTTATTTTTATTTCAGGCCAGATCTTATTTTTTTCTATAGTTGACTTAAATTGTTCTTAAGTAAAAAAATCTATTGTCAAATATCAGATTTGGCATAGTGGTCTATTAAATTATTTCTGGCAAACTAAATATTTTTTTGAAAAGGGTATAGAAAATAGTTTTTCAATATTTTTGAAATACGTGTATTGATAAAATGATAAGTTACAACATGATTTAGGGAATGCTCTAATGTGAACACGTCCTTGTCTTATGGGATCATCGTTGATTGAAAATTATATTTTTTTTAATCCATGAGAAAATTTGAGAATTGACCCATATTGGGTGAAATCGCTTAGATCATCTAGATAAGGTTAGACTATTAGATAACCTTGAAAATGTAAGCTTACCTATTTGTAAACATTGTCTAGCAAGAAAAAACTATCAAGAAATCATTTAGCAAATAAACTAGAGAAGACTATCCCGTATAATTAATCTATTCAGACATATATAGTCCTATGAGTACGAGGGCAAGACATGGGACCTACTACTTCATCACTCTCATAGATGACTATGGTAGATATTGCCAAATCTATTTGATATCTCAGAAATCTAAAGCTTTGAGTTACTTTAAGATATTTATGCATTATGCTGACAATCAATTAGATCAAAAGATCAAGGTCTTACAATTTAATTATGGTCATGAGTATCTTTCTGACGAATTTTAAGATCTTTGTGATAAAAAGAGAATTAAATAGTAGTTATCCATCCCATGTATGTTTCAACAAAATTGGGTAATAGATAGAAAAAATAAGACTCTTCTAGACACGATAAGATTTATGATGTCAGAGACAAATGTACTATTATCATTTTATAGAGATACGCTCCTTACCACTACCTTCAAATCTGTCACCTTCACTCCTTATGAATATTAGACAAGTTGAAAGCCAAACTTAAGCCATTTAAGGCATGGGAATGTGCTTCTTATGTCCATACTACCTTGAGTAGATATGGCAAATTATGACCAAAAGCTAAAAAAACATCTTTATTAGATAATCTGAAGTATCAAAGGGATACGTATTCATTGGATGAACATGAAAATGGACACATGATAGAATTTAGGATAAATTACATTTGGCCCCCTATAGTTTGGCATATTTAAGGCTCGCCCCCTCGTTTTTTGCAAACCGATTAAAAAACCCCTACTGTGCAAACTAATTGTACAATTTGCCCCCTCATACCGGAATCGACATTTGTTCCAGTCGGAAGGCATGGGAAAAGACTAAAATACCCTTACACTAAAAAACAAAACAAAAAATTATGTCCTCCCTCCTACCTCCTCTTCCTTCTCTTCAATCTTTTTTCTCCTCCGAACAAAGATAAAAAAAAACTTCAGGAAATAAAACTAAAATGCTAATACTACCAATAACCTGTTCGACCCATTTAATATCAAAGAAAACCAAAAGTAAAGTTAAAAACTTGAAAGAGCGATCTGGGGAAGGAAGAGGAGGCAAAGACCATGGAGGGAGGAAAGTTGAACTTCAAAGCAACGAAACCCAGATCAACCCACTTCAACTTTTGACAAAACCCACTTCAAAATTGAACAAAGACCAACCCACTTCAACTTTCGACAAACCCAGATCAAACAACAAAACTTCAAGCTTCAAGCCCAGAACGGTGAGGTTTCGGACCTGGACTTCTAGTATCCGTGAGTCTTCCTTCTTAGCAGAAACCCACCCAGAGAAGCAACAAAACCACCACTGCCAGGCCCAGGTCCCCGCCCACCAGAGCCACCCTTCCCCCTCCGGCGGCGGCAAAGCGAACTTCCCGGCTTTCTCGGAGTTCTCCCTGGCCAATCTCAAGGCAGCCACTAACAACTTCATCTCTGACAATATTATGTCTGAGAGCGGCGAGAAGGCTCCTAACCTCGTCTACAAATGGATCTTTGCATATATTCAAATAAAATATTTAAGGCGCTAAGATAAGTTCAAAAGGAGATTCGGAGAAGAAATTAATCTTTTTATTAAAGAAAAACATACCTTCGGAAGCGAGATTCCGATAATCGAAGAGCTGCCAGAAGAGGATTTTTATTTTGACGAATTTAGATTCCAAAGTATAATTCAGATAAATAAAAGGAAGCCTCCGGATATAACGAGCTAAGGGAATCCACGAGAGAAAATAACAATGACGGCAGCCGAGGAACTCATCGGAGCTAGGGAGCAACTATCGGTTTTTTAAGATTTTTCTTTGTCTTCCCGATAGTGCTAGGAATGGAAGAGGGATTGGATTTTGACTTTATTTGGAGGGATTGGGAATGGAAGAAGGATTGGATTTTGACTTTATTTGAAGGAAAGAGGAGAAAGTCTGGTGATTGCTCTTGGTGGACGGCGAGAAGAGGAGAGAGAGAGAGAAGGAGAGAGAGAGAAGAGGAGAGAGGAGTGATTTTTTTTAAGTTTTTGTTTTGTTTTTTAGTGTAAGGGCATTTTGGTCTTTTCCCGTGCCTTCTCGCCGGAAAAAATGCCGATTCCGGCGAGAGGGGAGAAATTGTACAATTAGTTTGCACAGTAGGGGCTTTTTAATCAGTTTGCAAAAAACGGGGGGGCGAGCCTTAAATATACCAAACTCCAGGGGGCCAGATGTAATTTACCCTAGAATTTAAGTCACGAGATATAATATTCATGGAAAATGAGTTTCCAAAGTCTAACGGCAAAGAGGGTTAGTCCTTAAGCATGAGGTAGGAGGTTCGAATCCGCAAACCCCTCCAGAACTGGAATTGTGGAAACAATTACCCCACAATTTTATTTCACAAAAAAATGAGTTTCCAAAATTAATAGAAGTAAGTAAAGATTTCACCTTGTATGAAATAGATGAGCGAGGATCATCTGGATCACTCCATACAAGTGGGAGGATTGTAAAGGATGCAAACGATGATTTTCTACCTCAAACTAATCTGAATGTTCATGATTTAAATGATCTTCATATCAATAATACTTTTATTCCAAATTCTACTATGAGTGCAGAATATAACTTAGTAGGAGTGTGATACCCGGTTACAATGAATATATGAGAGATATTTATCATAATTGGGAAATTGGTAAAATTAAAAGGAGTAGTATTTCATGCTGATGATTTAAAATCAAAGATGATATCAATGCTCTCTTAACAACATTGAGAGATAATGGTATAAGTGAGATCCTTTTTTCACTGCTACAAGATGAGAATGAACCCTAAAGTATTTCTAATATTGCATCATCTCCTAACAAAAATGAATGGGCCAAAGTAGTGGAGGAAGAGATGTATTCCATGAAGTTAAGCCATATTTGAGAACTAGTTGACCTACCTAAAAGGCATAAGACAATTAGGAATAAATAGATTCTCAAGATCAAGCATAGAGCAAATGATAGTATCAAAAGTGACAAGGCTCTCTTGGTTGCCTAAAGATTCATGCAGTAGAAAAGAATTCTCTAAGAGGAGACATTCTCTCTTATTAGAAGATCCACGTCCATTATGATTATTCTGGCTATAGTTACTAACTTAGACTAGAGCTATATCAAATAGATGTAAAGAATGTATTTCTTAATGGAGAAATGGATAAAGAAATCTATGTGGTTTAATTAGAGAGTTACATCAAAAAAGGTTGTAAACTATTGTCATCTATTCATGGCCTTAAGTAGTCTTCGAGGCAATGATATATTCATTTTAATGTGTAATCATAACGTATGATTTTAAAATGATTGACAAAGACCATTGTGTCTAGGTTAAACACTCTAAGGAAAATTTTGTAATAATTACCTTGTATGTAGATGACATACTTACAGTTGGAAGTGACTTGAGATATATTAAAGAGCTCTGAACATAGTTCTTGTCTAACTTTGAGATGAAAGATATGAGAGAAACTAATTATGTGTTTAAAGTTAAGATTTTCAGAGATCATTCAAAAAAATGTTATTTATTTCATAAGTAATATACATTCGTAAAGTAGTACAATGATTTCATTATAATGACAACAATTCTAAATATGTCTCGATTGTCAAAGATCATCATCTCAATAAAAAAATGTGTCTTAAAATACTTCAGTAAAAGAAGAATATGGAGAAGTATCCTTATGCCAAATGTAATTAGTTATCTTATATATCCAATATTATGTACAAGACCGTATATCTATTATACTTTTGAAGTGGTAAGTAGTTACCAGACTAATAAAAAAAAGCACAATGGAAAGTAGTCAAGAAAATTTTGAAATATTTGAATACGACTGTAAATATTCACTATACTATCAAGTTCAAGATCTTATACTAAGATGTCACACTGATGTTGATTAGTTAATGCATATAATAGTAAGTCCACATCTGGATATGTATTCTTGCTAGATGGAAGTGCTATTTTATAGAGTAGCAAGAAATAGACATGTATCTCCCTGTAGACTATGGAAGCTGAATATGTGATTTTTACCCTACTAGACAAAAAATAATATGGTTAAAGAGGTTCTTAAACCATCTATCCCTATCCAACTCAGAAGAATTAGTGGGCTTATTTTACAATAATCAAGCTACAATATATTTTTTCAAAGATCAAAGATATCATTGTAGGACAAAGTATATTAGTGTTAAATATCACTTTGTTAGGGATATGGTGACGTGTAAAGAAGTGAGCATAGAATATATATATATATATAAAAGACATGGTAGTAGATTTTATGACTAAGGTAGTAACTAGAGATATTTTTGAGAAATATGTTAGGATCTTAGGTTTGCAAAGATGTTAATCTTGCTCACATTCAGTAATGAATTTATTATTTCATAAAATTTGAAGTTATTTCAACAATACTTGTTATTTGAATATCAACTAGAGTAATATTTAATGCAACACATATCATATAGGGAAGTAGCTTACTCACGTAAGTATTTACCTCCGTGAGAGTTAAATTATTTATTCTTAATTTGTTGAGACAATTTAAGGATATTATTGAAAGTTGAGTGCCTATTCTAAAATGTGAATGCCTTCGCTCAACTACAAGAGCAATCTTATTAATGCATAAGATTTAATATAGTGCACAAATAGATGTTTCATTAAATAAGTTATGAGAACTTATAGACTTACAAGAAATTCAATGATGAGATAGTAAAACTTACAATTGTTTTGTCATTATAGCATAGAGTAGTCTTTAGTAGACTAAAGCTTTACATTATTGCTTATATAGTAGTATGATTTTATTTGCGAAAGATATTGTTCTTTTATAAAAAAAAACACTATACTATATGGATCGTGTCATGTGTGCTTTTGCTACGCATGGATGAGAAATTAATTTATTATTAAATGATGTCAATTTTCCTTCTGTGAGATCAATTCTAAAACTTATGCTTTTTTGAAAACCTATCATTAAGATCCTAAACATATTATAAAAGTATGATTTAACACTGCTAATTTGAAAAATCTTTAAATGGTCATGATTGATAAGACCTGGTAAGGCTAACTAGAAAAGTTGGTCAGATTATGATGGAAGAAATATTGTTTAAGGGAGAAAGTTCTCTCTCGATCACATTCAAAAAAGCTTCATGGTTTACCGGCATGCCTATTATGTCATGAGTAAAATAATAGTGAACGAGAATAAAATTATTTCAGAAATCACATATAAAAATAATGATTATGAGATGAGACATAGGATAAGGCATACTAATGTAACAGAGGTAATCAAAATGCTATCATTTATGTGACCTTTTTGTGCTCCTGAGTTTAACTAACGTGCACTTGATGTATAAGTCACACAGTCTATCTACAAAACACAAAGTGTGAGAATGAATTAATTATGGTTAATCATGAGCGAGTGGGAGATGTTGGAAGTTGATGTGTTACACCCATAATTGACATAGTTATATATATTCATTAGTAGACTAATGAATCTATAACCACCTTGCAATTCATAGAATTTGTAACCGATATAATACTTTATGGTGAAAATGGATAGTCTCTTTCCAAGTTCTATATAAAGATATAATCTGTGGGATAGACACTTTAGGAAAGACACTAGACACACCATAAGGACTGACGTTCAGAACTCTCTCTTAGCTTTCGCGATTTTTAGGCTGTACAAATAATCTTAATTCCGAACACGTGCGCTAGGATGAACCGATGACAAGATTTTGTTGAAATCCCGAGACAACTTCTACGTACAACGATATGCTGATAAGATCGACTTTACGACTTATTTTGATTTAAAAATGCAAAATTGTCGTACCGTCTCTGATGTGTAACAAACTCATTAATTCGTGAAAATGCAACTCTCGTTTTTTAACGACCCTTATACACTTCAAAGGAATTAAAATAAAATAAAAAACTCTCTTTCCCTTGTCATCTTCTCCGACAGCTCAAGCAGAATACACGTCAACGCCGGACATAGAAACTCTGACCTCAAAGCTTTTTCGTCCCAAACCCTAAACAATCAAAAGCCGCAGAAGAAGTGCAAATCATCCACCAACAAAAAAATGGCATGTGTTGTAAAAAATAATTGGAACAATAGATCTACTTACGGTTTGGGTTTTTGGTTTCCTCCGCTACTGGAACAATCAATCCACTTTTTTATTGAAATGGATCCACCTGTGTTTGTCTGCCTAATCTCGTAAAAGTTCAGCTATAGCATCATTATTCCCTCCTTATGGGATTGTTTAGATGTTTGCTTTCATTTACTCATGCCAAGGAAAATGGTTGGAATTTATCGTTTGTCGCTTATTAAAAAGATCATCATGAAATTACACAATTTCTTAAGAACAATTGTAAGGTAACAACGTATCTCAAAAAATAATTTTTATGCATAAACCAATCAACATTTTAGTCTATTATAACTTTAAATAGTAACATAATTGTTAAGATAAAATAACTTATAATGGTAGTACCGTACACAACCGTACTTGCCACTAGGAAAAAGAAAGAAGCAAAAATAATACATAAAATTAGGCATACATTATTCTTCTAAAGGGGAAAAGTATGAAATGTATCAACAGTTAAACATAGCAATTTTTCCTAATATAGAAGTCATCATTGAGAAAGTTGCCTCTAAATAAAATATGATATTAATCACTCTGAATGTCAAAATATGCCAAAAAAATGTTGGAGATCATAAGGAACCATCCGCATCCGTCATCCAGTACAACCCACTAAGGCCATCATCATCCAATGAAGCCAAGCATCCTTCCTTACTAAGTAGCCAAATTCCCCAGAGGGTCACAAGGATTAAGAAAATATAAAAGAGGACGCAAGAATGCAACATTATTTTTGGGAACTTGATCCTCTCCTGGTTTATTTTATTGTTGGAATCTCTTTTATATATCGTCGTCCTGGGGAACAGGTAATGTATGGTTAAAGAGCATTTATCTTGGAAATTAGGAGTAATCCCGTGACAAATAAGGATAGATATCTACAGTTTTTCAAAGGTAATCTCGATCCGATAAGATTAAAAGAAAACCTAAAAACAAATTACCTGATTCAAATCACTGCTGCTCTTATCCGAAAAATGCCCTCCATAAAGCTACCGACTTCGGCCTAATTATTATACCATGGTATATTTCAGAAAACACCGAATCATTTTCTTCCTTTTTCACCATAGGATTCTCATCGGGACCAACCTTTTTCCCCGTCAATTCCTGCCTAATTATTCGATCTCATGAGAAATAAAAATACCCATTTATATATGGTTCCCAAGGCCCACTAAAAAAGTCGTCATTCAAGCTGTTCTTCACATGCAATTGATGACTAATTAACCCTAGTGGCTCAAACAAAATTGTATATTAATTTATATTCCGTCCATGGTTCTTTGTAACGCAAAGCTATATTCAATGGCAACGATTAATTCAGAGTCGGTCCACAAACGTATTGTAATGACAGAGCAAGCGATTCTAGTTGTTAGATAATACGCCCCCTTTGTACATATAAGACACAACTGGCACTTTTACGCGTCAAACAGCATCATTAAGTAATTGGAATTGAAAACAACAACGACCATACACCCACCTTAATTAGAGTGTTTCCAAAGCAACGTAATTATATGATTATTGTTTTAATTCTTACGCTAACCAGGGCTCACGTTCGTGGAACGGTGATGGTAGTTTAGAATTTTCATTATCTAGTTAAGTAAATTAGCTTTTTGAATCTTGACAAACCGGTAAAAAAAATGTGCCAATAATATTGTTCAATATGTTACGCAATTATGTATCTAGACTGATTGATGAAGACATTGCTTTATTTTATCTAAAGGTTTTGCGTAATAACCTGAGAACGACAAAATACAATCTTGGTTAATCATCTCCCTCATATCTACTTTGTGATATTTAGTGGAAAATAAATATCACTGTTAAGCTTTATTAGTTGTCTAACCACCAGTTGAAAATTTTATATATTTTCTACACCACAGTTTGTCGTGCTAGACATGACCTAATATAAAACATTTTTTACCAGTCAAGTAATAATTTTTTTAATCGCAATGTTGAGAGCTTCATTTTATTAAAAAAATAAAGAGAAACTTGCATTTTAGTACTGTATGGTATGATTAGATTTGCTCTTTGTAGGCTTCAACCTTTACGTGGATGACGTATATGTCGTTCCTCTTATTGGGGGTAGCATTGATAGCGTACTGAATGTGTTGCTGCCGTCCTTGGCAACGAATTTTTGCGCAGCTGCTCGGAACCTGTAGGAGTAAAATTTCAAAAATTGGAAATTAGTTTGTGTAACTCGAGGTTCCCTAAAACTTTCTACATAGGTTTCGTACTTAGAACTAGCCATTGTTAAATCATGCCCAGCAGGGCCTGTTGATGTACTCCACCTCCTTTGTGGAGGCGCACGGATCGTTTGCCGTGCACAGTGCTGTTATGTATCATCTTTAATTTATATAATTCTCTTTATTATTATTTTCTAGATATGGATCTTACTTTCTAAAATTTTGAATCTATCTATGAATCTAGTTCAGATTTAGATTCTAAATCTAATATTTGTATGCTTAATTTTTTGAATATATGGCAAGCTCGAAACGAAGTTGATTTATAACTATATGAGAAAATTTCAAAGAAAAAATATGCTAATCGTGTTGAGCATTAGCACTATACTCCACTTCGAAGTCGTAATATCCACAGGGTGTGTGAAGTTGGTGATGCATGCATGGTGAAGAACTATTTTGTTGATACATTAACATATAATGATAATATGTTCTGATGCAGGTTTCGCATACAGAGATCTTTGTTCCTTCACATAATGGAGGTAGTGAGTACTCCTCATCCATATTTTCAATAAATAAAATAAATACGGCCCTTAAACTTGGACTGTCAGTATTACAAAAATGTACGATAATAATAAGGGTACTTGTCTATAGGACACAACTAATACCACAAAGAATACATAAGAATTGGTGGATCTACAACAATGCAAGCTTTAAAAAAGTTCATAAAAGGCATCACATCTTGCTTTGGAGCAGGGTATCTCAGAAGACCTAACAAAGAAGATCTTGCAAGACTACTCTATGTAGGAGAACAATGCACATTCCTAGGTATGATAGACAACATTGATTGCATGCACAGGAATGGAAAAATTGTCCAACCCCATGGACTACACAATATGTTGGAAGAAGTGGGAGGTCAATAATTATATTACAAGCGGTTGCTTCATCTGACATATGGATATAACATACCTTTTTTAGAACACTAGATACGTGCAATGACATCAATGTATTGTAAAAGTCTCTTATTTTTATTGATGAATTAGAAGGCCAAGCACCCAAGGTGAACGACACCATCAATGATACACGTAAAGAGTTGGCATATTATCTCATTGATGATATATATATATATATATATATATATATATATATATATATGTAATGGGCTATCTTGACGAAGTCAATAATAACTCCAACAATCCAGAAGCTCGAGTTTTTTATTGAACATCAAGAGGGATGTAGAAAAGTTTTAGAGAAAGCATCTCGAGTTATTTAAGCTCATTTTGCATTCATAAAAAATCTATGTCTTATGTGGGACCAAGAATTCATTGAAAAAGTGATGACATAGATATGACCTTCAACCACTAGAAGAATTCATTAACGGCATATCTAGAACAAAGAGCACTGCCCCACCTTTGCATACTACTCATCGCATGCATCCATATCAAACTTTATGGCTGCAAATACACAACTTTGTAATAGAAAAATTCATATTACTTTAAGAAAAGACTTAACTGATTATATTTGGTAAAAGTTTCTTAGTCATAGTTGATTATGTAATTTTTATTTATTTACAAATTTTCAATTTCATTATTAATTATGTAATTTAAAACTCCATATATGTGTAATTTGAATTATTTATAATTTTTTTCTTTGGAAAATGATTATTTTTGTTAATGTAAAATTAATTTTAACATTTTTGAATTTGTACAAAATAGATTCAAGTTTAATATAATTAATTGTATTAAATGAAGAAAACATAGCCCACATGAAGTTAACATAGAGGTATTGTAGCGGAGGAATACCCCTAACTACTATAAGGAAAAAGCTCAGCGTAGGAGCATAATCTCACATGGTAGCATTATAGCGAGATAGTGCCTCCCATCTCCGACACATGGTTTTAGAATTAGATTAATAATTAAATTTGATCAAATTTGTTAAAAATTTGATTTCATTCATCTGTAATTTCATTCATTCAAAATTTGATTCAATTTTTTGTGATTATGTTGAACTTGCAAATTCAATTCAAAATTGATTCAAGTTGAATTTTATTTGAAATCATCCGTATTTTGCAATAACAAAAAATATAGATGTGGGAGAAAATAGGTAGAAATAAAAATTGAATTCTCTTGTGAAACTTGTGCCCCTCCCTTTTGATTGGAAGTTGGATTCAATAAAAATGTTTAAAATGTCATTCATGTTGTGGGGATTGTTTAATGATTTTTAAATTGAATTTTGTCATTAAATTTCATATTTGGGTCACTAATATTCCAGATATAATTAATATTAGATAAATATGTATTTATCTTTTTTTAATTAACTTTTTTTCATATTAACATTTCAAACTTTGAGTGAAAAATCAAATTTAGAATTTCTGAGACAAAAAGTTGGTTAAAGAATCTTGAATTGCTACCCACACCTCTCATGTCTCTCTGGTGCAAAAACAAAAGGGAGACGCCATAGAACATGAAATGTGTGGCAAAGCCAAAAAGATAAGCCATAGTTGGTCTAACCTTGCCATTCCAAACACACGATGCCCGGAGTTGAGGTGGATTTTCGAGGGGCTGCAGAAGGTGATGGCCGTGATTTGAGAGTTGATGACAAGAATGCGGGCACTGCGATTATTCTTGATGACCGGAGATGGTGTAGAAAATGAGGTGGGTGACCTGGACTTGGGCTAGCTCCACTCATTGTTATTGGCACCTCTTTACTCGAATATTAGTATCTGTTTAATTAAATATTGGTACCTGTTAACTTTGATATGAATAGTTTACTTAAATATTTGTATATGTTTACTTAAATATTGATATATGTTAACTTTAGTATTAATGCCCGTTAACTTTAATATTTATACTTATTTACTCAAATATTAATACACATTAATTTTAATATTGGTACTCGTTCATTTTAATATTAATACTTATTTACTTTGATATTGATACTTATTAATTTTAATATTGATATTTATTTACTTTCACATTAGTATTACTTATTTTAATATTATTTTTCAAAGTATTATATTTTATTTTGATTAATTATTTGTTATTTGAATATTGCCTATAATAAAGAGTAATATATCAATATTTATTATTTTTGAAATATTATTTTCTATTTAGATTGTGTAATCATTAAATAAACTTTGATAAGTATATGATTTTTTAGTCTTTTAAATTTTATATTTAGAATCACCATGATTTGAGAAATTACGTAATATTTTTTTAATGATTTATTCTCTTTCTATAATTTCCATACATATATTTCCCATCAATCTCTCGCTCACGCATTTTTTAGTTTTTTTTTTGTCTTTTTCCTTTATTTTTTAATTAATCCATGTAAAAAGCTATAAACATTCCCTTTCAATCATCCCAAATTTTATATATTTCAATATCAATTTCTCATTATATAAATTAAAATTTTGATACATTCTTTCTTAAAATTTGCAACTGGGTATATTACAAAATAAAAATATACCATACAAATCATATGGGGGTTGAATTGGGTTCGAAATAGTATTTGTCCAAATTATATTAATAGAATTGTTTTTCACAAATCCAAGCATCACTAGACTAATGTGAAAAAAAACCCGAGACTAGTGAGTTTCACAATCATTTTAAGAAAAATAAAAAATATAAAAATAAACATGTCAAAAGATTCTTTGTAAAAATCTAAATACTACTGAACCAAAGTAAAAAATCACACACAGTATGGTATCACATAAAAGATATGTTATTCTAAAAAAAATTTAAAAAATTAAAAATATACATGATAGGGGTGATTTTTCTATAAAAATCCAAAAACTATGGGACTTAAATAAAAAAATCCTATATATATCAGTATCAAATTAGAAAAATGTCATTCTCAGAAAAAAAATATAAAAGTGCACATGTCATTATTGTACGAAAAATATGTCATCATAGAGTAAAGAAAATGCATTATCACATGAAAAAATGTTAACGCATTCTAACCGGATTCTAAACTGTATAGACTTATTTGGAGAGTTTGTACCCAATCAATTTCCTATTATCAGTGGAAATATGTAATATAAACATTGCTAAACATGTTTAAAATATAGGGAAAAGTTTAAATTTGATACACGTGGTTTGACAAATTTTGCGTGATGATCCTGTGGTTCTAAAACGCCTCTCATAATCCTGAGGTTAGTTAAAAATTTTGCGACATAGTCTCGGGATGGTTCCGAACCCAAAAACCACTTCAAGCCTAAATATACTGCCGTTTTGATAGTGACGAGACGTACTAAGTGTACTATGATGTGGGCATGTAAAATATCATTTTCAATTACTATCTTTTATAGTTTTTCAAAAAAAAACTAACTTGTAAAAAAAACACACAAACCTACTTTAACTCGAAGCCCACAAACCTAATCAACTGGGTTCTTCATTCACAACCCATAGCAAGCCCAGAAAAGATGTCCCTTTTACCCAACTCCATAGCCACCCCAACCCTATCAACAATAGCCACCACAACCGACCTCCCCCTCCGCCTACCTCCCCTGGACGAGATGCCCTACGACTGCCCTAGACAACCAGCTCCACCATCGCAGTCCCTCCTTTGTCCATGTGGGTGCTCGTCTTCGACTTTGGCACAATTTGTTGTAAGGGAGCCACTTGAAAGGAGCAATCCCCAGCCCTGAGGACGGTGCCACGGTAGTGGAGAATGCCGTCAACCTTAGCAAGGAGACAACACCGTGTAGAGCTGCTAAATTTGTAGCTTGGGATGGTCAAAGGAGCTGAAGGTATCCTTGAGAAGAGAGAGACGATGCTCGTGTTCCCTGAGATCGATGGAGTCGCCTCTCTTGAAGTAGACCTTGACGAGGACGAGGCCCTCATCGTGCTTGCTGAGGATCGACTTAAAGAACCGGCCCCTCTCGAGCACCTACTTCAGTACTACGTTGTGCACCTACGTCATCCTCGTGATCTTGTTTCCCATACCCTACCCGCTTCCATTTACTTCTTCTTTTGTTTCTTCGGTGATTCTGTTACGCGCTGGTGTATTTAGGGTTTAGCTTGGAGGTTAGATCAGGAGTTGTGGCAAGTGGGTATCGATCACTTTTAGGCCTATTAAGATGTTGATGATCGCGAGAGGGAGCTTAAGTTGTTCATGAGTGGGTCTGCTGCTCCTACCGTGGAGGGTTCATTGAGTGCGGTTGAGAGAAGAAGAAGAAGGAAGCGGGGATTTTTTAAATATTTAAAAACATATGAGATTGATAATGATATTTGGTTCAACTGACCAACTGAGCAAATTTATCGGACGTGGCATCTTGCATCAGCACGCCACATAGGTTCAGAGTATTTTTTAGGCTCGAATTTGTTCCGAGGCTATGTCGCAAAATTTTTAACTAACCATAGGATCATGAGAGGCGTTTTAGGACCACAAGATCATCACACAAAATTCGCCAAACTACAAGTATCAAATTTAAAATTTTTCCCAAAATATATAAAGTACATTCTCATACTTAATGACTTATAATTGTACTTAATCCAAATATTAAAATAGACTAATTTAAAAACTTCGTTACAAATAATTTTTTGAGTTTTGAAAAATTATACAAGATATAAAAAGACGCTAATCCTAACCATGAACATTAAACTCTAACCCTAACACATTCACGCATACACAAACCATAATCCTAAACTATAAACTCATAACCCTTATCCTAAGTATAAACAATAATCATAACTTAGTACATAGACAACTTAATTTATTATGTTAGTGTAAACACAATCTTTAATTAATTTTATTTTTTTATAAATTTTAAGCTCTAAACTCTAATTTTGGAAATATTTGGTAAAAATGATTATTTTTTAACTTTTCAAAAAACATTAGGAAAATTAGTAAGTTTTTGATTTTTTTTAGTAATTATCAAAGAATTATTTTAAATTTGATTTAAATTTAATTTGAATTTGATGATTCACAATTGGTATTTAATTTTTCTAAGGATGAATTAAATATTATTTAAAATTTGAATTAATTCAAATTTAACCCAGTTTAATTCCATCTGTTCGAATTCGAATAGAACCTAGTTCTATTCTCACGAGGTTCGTGTAGAGTTTCACAAGGACTTAGTTTGTACCAACAATTGCCGTTAATATGGACTTCTGGCATAGGTTGGTCCAAGTTTCTTAAAGTGATAAGTAAATAAAACCAATTCGTTATAAAGATAATTTTAGACCAAACTCATAAAATTTTAATAACTAGATAAATCTTGAATAAAATTATAAAACAACTTTCAGGATAGACAATTTTCCTGACCGTGATATAACAATTTAAATAGTTAACCGATTGTAGATTGATTGTTGCTCTTGACATAATACTGAATATCATAGAAGTATAAATTAAAAAAAATATTAATCTCCTCCAATAAATATATTCACAACGAAAATAACCGACGAAGAGGAACATCCGCAGGAATTGTAACCAGTTATTAGTTATCCACACCTTTTTTGTGATCGTAAAAATCGCATCCTCAACCACAATTTAAATCTTTGGTCTCATAGCTACCGAAAAATCCTTGGCACTAAGCAACCCTTATCCCTCACCGAGTTCCATCCGTGTCCTATACGCTTTGCAAGTTGGATTACGACTCTCAATCAATTAAATTAATTAAAAATATAAAAGTGTTAAATATTCATCTAATACAAGTGTAAACCAAACAATGGTTCAAATTAGCGATAAAGTTGTACTTCAAACACGCGCTTTCTCCTTTACAATTATGATAATAACCTATTCCATCCCAAATATAATTTCTTCATCAAAAATCAATATTAATAAACATACCATATAACAACAAATTGGAATACACGTTACATATTTCGGTTATCATAATACATACAAGTATAGATTTTGATAGAACATAATCAAGCCCTAATTACAGCACAGCAAATGATGGTGATGATCCTGGGCCTCGATGATGCCTTGCACGTTACGGAAGTCCTCAACTTGGCAAGGAATGGTAATGGGTCCTTCGTGGTCGAACCCGTACTCCTCCTCGGTCACCTTCAACAAGTCCATGAAGAGCGGGTGGTTGATGTACATCACAGGGATCACGAACCTCTGCTGCTCCTCCCCGTGGCCAACCATTATCGCGAGGCACCCTTTAGGGATGTCCTTCGTTAGACCCTTCTTCTCGTCGTGGTTGTGATGGTGGTGGAGGTGGAGGTGAAGGTGAGGCAGGTGGATGTGGAAGCTAATCATGTGGTGGTGATGGTGATGATGATGGTGATTATCCGCACTAATCGCCATTATAAGAAGATAATTACAAGAGAGAAAGGCCAGGGATCGGATGTGGAGATGGCGAGGTTGAAGAGGGTAAGGGAAGCGTCTGTGAGTGATCTTCTAGGTATTTTGCTCATGTTAAAGAAGGTGTTGTGTAAAAACAAAGGAGGTGGGGATTGTAATGAAAGGTGGAGGTTGGCTTATATAGTGGGCTGGGGGAGTTGTAATAATTTTTTTTACATAGAAAAATGGTGAAAATATATTAAATATTAGAAGGGGTTTTATTATAATGTAAGGTAGATCTAGAGAAGGGAGTAGCTAAAGCATTCATATCGTGGGTGGGTGTTTTATGATTAAAATTGCCGTATAAGGTAAGGCACTGTGGTCATTGATTGAGAAAATGAAAAGTGTTACGGGTGGGAGATTGGGGCCCGCCCTTACCTAAGTGCAGGGCAATTTCTGGAATTCCCATGATCCGAAAGTTCGAGCTTTTCTTTGACTTTTTGGTGCATAAAATAATGATAGTGTGACAATCCAATAGTTAGAGATTATATATTTTAATTAAATAAATTATGTGTGAAGTCTTAAACGTTATTATGAAAGATATTGCTCAACTTTTGTGCAAATTCTGATAATCGAAGTTATATATTGTTAGATCGAGGTAATTTTTCTAATAATATTTATCAATTTTTAAGAGCTCAATTTAAGATCATAAATTTTAATCCGACCACTTAACTTTTTCGGGTAAAATTTCTTTATTTGGAGTCAAGATCTAAACGACTCTCCTAATAATATTTTGTATTTCTCAACCTTCAATACCTTAAGTTAATTAAAATTAAAATTATTACTGTTTTTGTTGCGCAAGATTTGACCTTTTCAAAGAATTAGAAAGAAGTGTCCAGGGAAAGAGAGAAGCCGGCATTTACGGAGGGAAGAGAATATATCAATTCGCAATTTGGCACTCTCCAGACTTACGACGTCTTAATGTTGTCATAAATATATCTCAAACCAATAATATTATATGATAATTTCAAAGGAGCACGTTTCTAGTCAATGGATAATTATCCAATACAATTTTCAAGGAGCAGACTTTGTGTTATGGATGATAATAATATGGAAACACTATAATTAAGTATTCTACCGTTTAACATTTTTAATAAGATCATGTCATTTTTTCTTTCAAATTCAGTTCATGTAATTTTATTTTTTTTTACAAATTTCTCAGTTCTGTGTAGCTCACTTAGATTACCAGACACATATACATCCATGTAGTTATTACATCAGTCAAAACGACGTCGATGAAGATTTTCTATTTATTTAAATCATGATGACATGACAAAAGAAAAACTATTAAATTATTCTTCAATTTAAAATAAAATATTTTAAAAAATTCATATTATATTTTGATTAGGGTCACACAAATTCTTACTTCGAAACCTGATTGAGTTGATTCAAATTGTTGTGTGGAGCTGAGACATGTATCTATAACTTTGAAGTTTATGACGCTTCTAAATTCAAAGTGTAATAGTCGATCGAGTAGATATACATCTGAGTTTCGCACAACAATTTCAACCAACTCAATCGAGATCAGTAAGAATTTGTATCTCCCAAATTAAAATATATTAGAATGGAATTTTTTAAATATTTTATTTGAAATTTAGGACTAATTTAATTAGCTAACTTTTATCATGTTATCATTAGTTAAACATATTAAAAGTTCAATTCGACATCATTTTGACTCACGTGATATTCATGTGGACAGACATATGTCTAGTCATCTACTCCTGCTGTATAAACTTCAGAAATGTTTGACAAAATAAATCTCACGAACTGAATTTAGACCCAAAAAAATCACATGACATTATTTTGAAAAATGTTAAATCCCAAGATATTTAAGTGTAAACTTTCCTAATATTATTGATGATATTTTTCTTCAATGTCCCGCATAAGTAAGTTTTGCCTATTTTAAGATTATTTAGTTTAATATGGATGGGATAAGCTCTTGATACTTTTTTCTATTCATAAATCTGACTTGAGTAATAATTAATCTATTACAAAAAATGTGAACGGAAAATGGTCTAATACTAATTAAAGAGTTTATTTTAACAAGTATAATTAATTCAAGCTGTATGAAGTGACACATGAAATATATTCTTTTAATTTTTAACAGTTTTATTAAAAACTACTAACTACTGTTGAAACAGTTAGTTTTGATTTTGTTTATCTGAGTAACATTTTTAAAAAAAATCGTACCTGCTCGTTGGTGGTGGGTGCGATCCCCAAAAGCCAACCCACTTCCAAAGGAATGAGGTGGGCTTTTGCTTATTAGATAAGAGTCGCAGGACACGTCGCTAACGCGCCCGGGACGTAGTCGGTTCCACGTGGGCACTTATGGGGCCCAAATCTGACCATACATTTGAAGTTGTCATGCGTGACATATGGACTCGGTATAAATCAGTAATTTTTTTTTACTTAAATGGTAGGGAACGTGGTTGTATTGTACTAATATTTTTTTTATGTAATATCGATTTTTTAATGTAATGATGGTATGTGTATTTTATTTTCATGTACTTCCATTAATAATGATGTTTTTTTGTGCAATATTAGTTCGTGTGTAGGGTTTTTATTTTTATTTTTTTAATTTTTTTGAAAAAAAATTGTATATATTCTTAAAAACAAATATCATTTGTGATCCAATTCAACTCTGTAAAAGAGGCCGACCAATCCATCCATGCTTCTCCCATGTCCTACCATTAGAGATATCGAGATTTCGTCCCCTTCACGACACAACTAAAATAACTCGTATTAGAATTTTGAAAGACCATTATTTTGTAAATCAAAATTTTTTAATAGATGAATTTGAATTTTCTAACTGATAATAATTACTGTTAATTTAATATTTTCTGACACTCAGTTGGCATCTTATTCATTGTTCTGGCATTCACCCTTCATTGGCAATTGTTTCATGCGGGAGGTTAATTACTGTAAAGTTTATAATAGTTGAAGTGAGATTTGGATAGTTAGTAGTGTCGTATGTTGCTAGTGCTTTTTTGTTAACTACAAATTTCTTGTACATAATTTGTTGCTATCAAATAGCATCGAACCACAATATCACAATATACTAATATTGACTATAACCAACTGTTTTTCGAGAATTCTATTAGAACGTTGCAACACATTTCTTATCATTATTTGCAAAACAACTCAACAACACTAAGGTACAATTTTTGTCCATTGACGAACCACCTAATCTCAAAACAACATTTAAAATTCGGACAAATTGCTAGTGAAGTCTTAATGGAACTATAAGTTATCATTTTGATGAGTTTTAAACTACATGAATGTGGTTTTGGATTAAGTGCAACTTCTTCAACATTTTCATATTGTGTATGTCATATTGACTTGTTTTATTTGTTAATATTGATATGTGTAAATTTTTTTAAAAAGTATTTAGGTAGAAAAAATCAACGATCATATAATGAAAGATCATATTGGCATATTTTGTATGTCAATATTAACAAATTGACATATTTTATATGCCAACAATGATATGTCCATCTTGTATATTTTCTATGTCAAATTTTGCATTTTGTAAAAATAAATTCATATATATCAATATTGATAAATAATATATGTCAATATAAACATACTTGGAATGCTAATTAAAAAAACAATGCGAATGTTTTTATTTTGTACTATTTAGATTAATTTTATTTATGCTCAATCCATGATCAATAAATATATATATCAAATGATCAAACTAGTAAAATTACTCTTACTTTTTTATAGGTACAAAATTATTACTCAAAAATTGGTTACACCGAAGGTGTCAAGAAGGCGGTACAAAGTTATTGCTCCAAAATTAGTTACATCGAAGGTGCCAAGAAGGCGTAAATCTCTTACATCAAATGGGGATCGAATTTTGTCTTAGAGATTAACGTACATGATTATCACGTAAAAAAGTTATTCAATTATAATTATTCAAACTATTTTAATTACACGTAAGTGAATTATTCGAGCGTAACAAAAGAAATCATCGACTTAAACTATTCAAACATATATAGTGTGCTATTTGGAAATCTGCGACCATCCGAATGAATACATGATCAAACTATTGCGTGAAACTATACAAACATATATAAAAGACCATTCATTATAATTGATATATATATATATACACGTACACACACATGACTGAATCCACTTCCCAAAAAATGTGCACTAAGTACTAATCTCTTCTAAAAACCGTAAGACAAACACATCTATTTAGCATAATGCTAACTACATATGAGTTATCTTTATCGTATTTGTGCTAGTGGCAACTTCCCGTAATGTTTAAAGGATATATCTGACTTTTATTTCATACAGGCGATGGGAACCCTCACTGAGAGGTCCCAAAGTGTCATTCATATTCGTAACACTAATTGTGTTATAGCGAACAAAACAAACGATACGCTGTTTATGAGAAACAATTTGTTATTAGGCTATATTATTGAGAATAACGAAATATCTCAAAATACTCTAAATTTTGTATTCGAGGTCAGATTTCAAGAAACTGCTCTCACTTGGAGAATTTAAATAATACAATGACATTAAGATTTCCAAGGTTTAGCCAAAGGTCATCGGAGAACCTCACTACTCATCCCATTTTGTTTTATTGCTACTGCACATGACTTCGACGGTCCTATATGTGTTTGGATTAAAATTTACCATCATCAGTGAATCTACTCTCTTTTTTATACTTAAATTATCATTCTCCATAAAAGATCCCACCAAGAAAAAAATTAATGTACCAAAGGTATAAGATTAAACATACCAGACGCAAAGCGCTCATATATAATATCTGAGTACGTAACATTAAACTCCAAAAGAGAAACCAAAATCCTAATGCACCGCAACAGACGATAGAGCAAAAGCTTAGCTGGTAGGCTTCCGAACACGAGTACTGGAGTGGGTCGGAGTCGACAGGGCCAATCGACTCACCTTAACCTTCTTTGTCATCCTAACAGCTTCAATGTGAACCATAGGAGCCGAAGCAACTACTGAAGCAAGAAGCTTCTCCAACCAATCAGGGATCATCCACACCGAGAGGCGCAGCATAAACTCGAAGACCAAGGCACGATCGAGATCAAATTCTCTTCCCTCCAAATATCCAAATTTCCAGAGTATATAACCTTCCACTATTTTAATGGCTTCTTTCTAGCTTCTATTCCTTTTGTTTTGGAATTTACCCGCTACTCGTTTCTGAACAACTCATACATTAATTAACAAGGCCAGTAATTATGGTTTTCTCAAGTCCAACTATCAAGAGCAAGCCGGTGCAAGATGAACAATTATGTCTCCGGTTACTTTGGTTTCGTTTCAACTCCTCTCACCCGTCGAGCACGGACGGAAGACTGTCTTAGTGATCCAACCGTATTGAGTGATATCACATCAATAAATAAAAATTTGATATCTCACTATCGGGCCTAGGACTGCAAAATGTCCTAAGGTTTTGATTGTTCATCCATTAAAATGGTAAGACAGTATTAGGTGGATTCAAAATATCGTAAGATAGTCGGTCCATTTTTTTTAGTATTATAGCATTGAGAGGAAGTCCAAAACTAACTCAAATGGATCATAAAAAAATGAAATGCAAACATCGTGTTGAAATTTTGTACATTTTACACTACAAGATAAAAGATAAGAATCGTATAAAGTTTTGTTGTCAAGTTAAACTATCAAACTCAATATCTTAAACCCATAGACCATAAATTACTAATAAGTGTTTTAAACTACAACCATCTATCAATCGTGATCGCCATGATACATCCAGTTTTGAGCATGAAATAAAGCTACAATACGTGCCGCCCTCATGTTGAAAGAGAGAGGAAAAAAAGATTACAATTGGCGACAGAAATTTGGATATCAATTGCCGTACCTCTCCGAATTCCATAAATTTTCCGATGAAACTACGCCGGCACACTGTATATTTTTACATCAAAATTTGAGATCATTACTTCAACATTCAAAAAAAAACTTTAAAGAAACAAAGAAATGAATACTTCATTTTTTCCCCCAAAATTCACAAAATAACGGATGGATTCCCTAATTGATAGAGAACAGACGATAAATTACCAGAATGAAAAACAAAAATTGTCTGAGAAGGAGAAATTCACACAAAAAACCAAACACTTTACTCTATCAACGCTTAATTAAATTTCTCTAAAATCTGATTTTTTTTCTTCCGGAAATAAAAAAATTGAACTAGCGAGCCATAATAATCCCCAAAGTACACATTCTCCTAAAATCTCCTCATCCATAAACCATACATAAAATTTATCAAGTATCCACATTTTAGTACCTTTCCCGTTGACAAACCGAGCAACTAGACACATTGAGAGCCAAACGACCGCCCACGTATTGATCATACAGTCTCAGCCGGCGGCGACGAGATTCTCCGGGACCCCGACATCCAGGGGGAAAGCTCGTCTCCGGCGACCAGCGAGTCGATGATCGGCTTAATTACCACAATGCCCTCCCCCACGGCTGCCAACACCGAGGTAAACAACAGAACGAGAAGCGTCATTGCCCCAAACGGTGTCTCCTCGTCTGGCCGCCACAGGGCAGACACCCCCAAAGCGATCACCTGCAACGGGAGAGAGACCATCGTGGCGATGGCCAATCCGTAAATACGCGACCGGAGGCCCTTGTTGATGACGAGTTTCACCACCTTGAAGCTGGAGAGAAAAAAGCATAGGCAGTACCATCCGGAGAAGGCACCGAAGATTATGGTGCTCATGAGAGGGTACCCACAAAGGACAACGTCCTGACTGGTCGTGGAGCTTCTCCGGAACACCTCCGGGAGGCGGAGTTCCAGGTTGGAGACGTAGAGGAAGACGATCTGGCAGGCGAGGACGGGGAGACACGTGACGAAGAGGAAGACGATGGCCCATGACCTACTTGGAGTTGTCTTTTTTACGGAGATGTTGACGAGGAAGAGGAGGGTGACGAGGAACCCTGGCTCGAATAGGCCAAGGGACAGCGCAACCTGGAGCGAACAAAGTCCGACCTGTTGGTCGATCGTCAGGGAGGGGAAGAGTGGATTGAGGTATCGCCTTCGAACGAGCGGGGACCGGACGAGTTCGTTGAGGGACCAGAGTAGGATAAAGACCACGAGGAGGAACCGAACCGTCCAAAGAGCGTTGAAGTTTTGTAGGTGTCGGGACGTTCTCGACTTTAGGGTTAGGAAGAAAACGAAGGCCAAGCTTATTAGAGACAACACAAGGATCCCTAATAAAAGGCCGAACGTGGTCAAATCTATGAGATTGGAGAGAAGGATTGGCGCGAAAGGCAAGTCTAACATGGCAAAAACACGCCCACGTCAATACCCTTTTGTTGGATCGATCAAAGGCGACGTTGGAGGAGAATTTTATGGCGGTGAAAGACATGGGAGAACAATAAGAACATAGTATTTCTTTTTTTTTTGAATGGGGATTGGTTTGAGAAGGGAAAGAGGGGAGAGAATGGGATCAAATTGGAGATTGACAACTTTCTCTCCCCTTGATTGGGCCAGCCGGCGGGGAAAACCAGGCTGGTTCCACCGGTGCAATTGGTAGAGAAAGAGAGACAGAGAAAGATAATATGTCTTCGTCAATGGGAAACAAGAAACTTAAGACAGACAGAGAGAGAGAGAGAGAGAGAGAGAGAGAGAGAGACAGAGAGAGAGGATGTATGTTTGGTTTTTGTGGTGTTTTTTAATGGGGAATTACTTGCTTTGATTTCGGGTTGTACTAGTTGACCTTGGAAAACTAATATATTTACGGAAAATTTTCATTTTAATATTTTTAGTATTGCAAAAAATTATAATATTATGTGATTTAAAATACGGCAATTGAGTTAAAATTTAACGATTAAAATCAGTTAGAGACATGGGATACTGCCCTTACCGTACTCGGGCCACTAAGTAATGTTAACTGAAAATATTGATTCAATTGATTCAAAATAGTCGTGATGTTTCCGGATACAAATCTATCAATAATTGAACTTAACCATTTTAAATTTTTCTGATACAATTAGTTACCTTTTAGATTATGTCAATTTCATTGGTTAAAATTCCCTAATTATAAACCTTAAATACAATTAATTCTCATAATAAATCCATTTGAATTAAAAACCTACTTTGATAAACACGCACAGGTGTACAAGAGCTAATACCACGTTAGAAAGGAGGTGTTAAGTTTCTTAATCATTTCCCGATTAGTTCAAGGGAGCCTTAAAATACGTATCGAAGTTGGATGATTCAATTAATTGTAGGGGATAGTTTTCCTATTGTCTCATTTACAGCTGGAATACGAATATATATTATTGTTTCAAATGATTTATGTTCCGCGAAAACCAGAGGCAAAAACGTAAATCGACTGTCCCTCTTTTTTTTCCTATACGGCAGGCCATAGCTATTTATTTATCGTCTCCTAAAATAAGACATCGATTGAATCCGATCTAGCTCATTCTGTCAACCCTAATAGAATCTAACCATTTTTTCTTCAGGTCTGTGTGATCATACTTCAGCAATCGAGTAAAATCAAACAAATGACGGAAGATGAAGTCCAGTTTCTGATTTCCTCTTTCACTAAAACACAAGGTACCTTAGCAAAATTCTTTCAACAATAAAGTGAAATTCATATTTTGTTTTAACATCATAAACCAACAGCAGGTTAACATAATTTTGTAGACAAAAATCGCGCCATACAAAATTTGACTGCTTTTGGATTCCGCAGCTCAAAAAAAAAAAAAAAAGAGAAGCAGAAAACAAGGCCAAAATTTCGTAACCAATATCACAATGCGCCCCCGCATACTAGTAGCTAAATGATATTCAGAGATGTTGGGCTCTGGGTATGTTAGGCACCTATAGGGCTTGTTTAGGTTTGGGCCCAATAAACCAAATAGACTTGGCATGCCACGCCACATATTCAACATATCACATGGCGTACCACGTGTCAAGCAGGCGCACATGATAGACATGCACGCATGGCGTGTCACGTGGCAACATGTGACATGCATGCAAATCTCTGTCGTTCCCTATAAAAAGGAGGAAAAGTGAGTTACTAAAATTTAAGCAAAAATCTTTGTCCATATTGACGATGAATGAACGTGGCGTGATCAACACGAAAGTATCGAAATCCCAAGTTCTATAAAAACATAGTGAGCTTGCTATACCAAGTACGTGATGCCTGCTTGAGACCATATAGCAATTTTCGTAGTTGACAAACACAAGAATCGCCAGCTTTAGCAAAACCTTGTGGTATCTTCATGTAGACCTCCTCAGTTAAGTCACCATGAAGGAAGGCATTATCTATGTCTAATTGATGAACAAACCATCCCCTCTTTATAGCGACAGTCAATAAGCAGCGTATAGAAATAACCTTTGCAACTGGAGCAAAAGTCTCGTGATAGTCAACGCTCTCAATCTACCTGAAATAATGAGCTACCAAGTGTGCCTTATAATGGTAAGGAGATCCATCTAGTTTAAGCTGGACTTTGTTGACACACTTGAAGTCAACTGCATGCTTTCCTAGAGGCAAGTGAATAAGATGCCATGTTCTGTTTGCTTTGAGGGCAGCTATCTCATATTGCATTACAGTGCGCTAGTAAGCATACTTCACAACTTCACTAAAAGACTGAGGTTCAGTATAAGATGTCAATGTTGTGAGGTACACTTGATGTGCTTGCGAAAATTGTTAATAACTAATAAATTGAGTCAGAGGATACTTAACCACATTACTTGATGGAGGTGGTGATTGCAAGAATGGCGTTGAGGTAAGTACGAGGGTATTAGAAGGGGGAGCTGTACTTGAAAATCATTAAGATAGGCTAGGATCTGTCATGAGCAAGTGCTTCGTAGAGTGTGGCTATGTTGGAACATCAGTAGATGTCGTGGTAGGAGCAATTAATAAGGGCTCGACTTCCTGAGTTGTCTCAAAAACTGGAGAAGCGATATGAGTGATAGAAACTCCTTCATGCTCAGAGTTGGCATCTACCACTGGTTAATGCGTAGGTACAGGGTTCGCCAGATCAGAAGGAATCTGGAATTGAGAACCATTTTAGTAAGGAAATACATCCTTTATAAAAGTCACATCTTGAGATATATGGAATTTATTGATGGCTGGATCATATACTTGGTATCCTTTTTGATAGAAAGGATAACCTATAAAATGCATGCACGACTACTCTCAACAAACTTGTCCCCCTTTGTTTGGTAATGAATGTTGACAAGACATCCAAAAACCCAAAGGTGTTCATATAGTGCAAGTTTTTCAAAGATGATCTCATGTGGTGTCCAGTTATTAGTCGCTTGGGAAGGGGATTGATTGATCAGGTATGTGGTAGTAGGATACATTCACCCTAAAACTTTATTAGAAGATTTGTCTCAAATCAGAGTGAGAGAGCTACTTCAAGAATGTGCTAATATTTGTGCTCTACAACTCTATTTTGTTAAGG
The DNA here is from genome assembly GCA_012979155.1 of Hypericum perforatum. Lineage (NCBI taxonomy): Eukaryota > Viridiplantae > Streptophyta > Magnoliopsida > Malpighiales > Hypericaceae > Hypericum > Hypericum perforatum. The sequence continues at coordinate 37,962 of SOPF01026460.1, read as the reverse complement.
AGTGTAGGCACAAGTTATTAGTAGAAAGATTCCATGCTCCTCATAATATGTCTACATCTCATTGGAACAAAATTCGGACCTATTTTCTATCAGAATATTCTTGACATGAGACCCAAATTACTTGGCCACCATATTGTAGAACGAAAGTAAATATCATGATACTTCTGACTTGTACTTCATTAAGAAAGTTCGAACCCCTCGATTGTAGTCATCAACAATCGTCAAGAAGTATCTTTACTAGTAGAAGAAGGGGTCTGATAAGGACCTCAATTATTGTAATGGATAAATTCTAAACAACCATTTGACTTGATAAAACTCATTCCAAAGGGTAATCTAGTATGTTTAACCCAAAGGTAAGAGTCATATAGGCTCAAATTATCAGAAATAACAAAGTTCTGAAATAAATCTAGTTGCTGCATCTTCTCGCACACGATATGTTTGAGACACTGGTGCCACTTTCTTGCATTTGCTTTTGCTTTTGCTTCTGCCAAAAGTACCATCTTCTCCCATACATCCTCAAAATAATACAGGATATCTTGTTGTCTATCCCTCCAATTAGGGTCTTCGAAGTTAAGTCTTGTATGACACAAAAATTAGAATAAAAGGTTATTGTATTATTATACTCTTTATCAACTTGCTCACAGACATTAAATTGTATTTAAAGTCTAGAATATGCAAAACTTCATTAAGATAAAGAGTTGGGGTTACACAAATTGTCCCTACACTAGCAACATGAATGACATTTCCATTTGGAATTCTTACTCGTTAGTAAATAATATTGTTAATCTTATTAGTCAAGTATTTATGATTGCATATGATATGATCTGTGGCTCCACTATCCATCACCCACGGTAAATTGAAATTCAGCTTATCAGCTATATTTACACATGAATTAGATGAAGGATTTGGAGCAGGTTTTGAATCCACCTTCCTGATAAGATGCCGAAGGAGTGCATCAACCTGGTCCTAAGTCAATCTGGAGGCAGCTTTCTCATCATGAATGAGTTATGCATCACATGGTTTAGGTCTATGAAAATCTCTCTGCTTCTTTCTGGATGCTTGATTATGATCAGATTACGACTCATATTCTGATTGGGTCTTCTCCAATCAAGTGGATACCCGATGAGTTTAAAACACATCACCTTGAGGTGACCAACCTTCCCATAATGTATGTACTTTAGCCGTGTATCATTGCCATTCATGTTTGGCTGATTCCTTGTCTAGAACACAGTCGACCCAATTGTGGGTCATCAAGAAGCTGATATATTGCAATGTTGTTCATCTTTAGCAACTAGATGATAAGTAATGCTAACTGATGGAATAGGCTGGCTACTTAAGATCTGTGTCTTCACAGTTGAAAAGGAATCATCTAGCCCTATGAGAAAGTCATACAGGTGTTCCCTCTCTTTCATCTCCATTACCTACTTTTTTAAATTACATGTACAACCATTATAAGAACATATGGGCAAGGGAGCAATGTCTTGTACCTTGTCCTATAGGCTCTTGAGCTTTGTGTAAGAGGAAATAGAAAGCTTATCTTGGCGAGAGGTTACGATTGCACATTGGAGTTTTTAGGCACGCGAAGTATTGCCTTTTCTGAATCATTCAGCAAGATCACACCATCAGTAAAATAAGAAGATTGGATGGAAGAATGATGTTGAGGCAGCCTCTAACCATCACATTAGCTCTAATCTAGTATTGCAAGTCACCTGATTATCTATCTGGTTTGGGTATAGTTCTATCCACGAAGACAAACTTGTTCTTGGCGTAAAGGACAGTGCTCATATCATTAGTCCACTCACCAAAGTTCCCTTCATTCAGCAAATCTAAGATGTGAACTTGGTTGGGGCTATCAGAAGGGTGGATGTAGTAGGGGGACATGGTGTCTATGCCACTACCGCCTTGAAAACTCCTGGTCTAACTTGTCCTCACAGTGGTACTTTCACTTTTAGAAGACATAATGAATATGCAGCTTTTTGATGATCTCTAATCCATATTTTGCTTTGATACCATGTAAAATAAGAAGATTGGATGGAAGAATGATGTTGCTTAGGCTTTTCATTGTAATTAGATTCCTTAAATTTAGGAATTCTGGAGCACTTTAATGCACCTTATAAATTTTGTTTTCCCAATTATTTATTTACAAGAACGTGATTATGTAATAGAATAGAGATAAAGATAGATTGGAAATCAAAGAAAATCGAAGGCCTTGCCTAGAATTCCTTTTGGGTGCATCACATTGTTTATTCGAGTAGATTTCTGTTGTGTTTTCTGTCCTTGCTTGGCCATCCTAAATTTTGTACAAACTCTTCTGATACAATAAAAGTTGTGTTTAAAGAGGAATTATCATTACGTGTTCATCCATTAACTAATTTGTTCACTTTACACTTTTACTATGCTATGTTAGGTAGTATCAGAGTCCCGTGTCGATCCGATCATTCTTTAACTTGAGGTTTGATCTACTTGATTTGAGAATTGATTTCTGTTTGGAAAAAAATGAGTTTGTTTTAGGGTCTTTCTTGAAACCCAAGAATTAGACGCTAAACTTAATTCCTTTGTGATTGAATTTGTTTTGGAATTTAGCCTTTTCTCTTTGCGATTCTGAAATTTGGGAGTCTAATTGTAATTCTGGAATTTTGGGAGGTACACTTACAAACTAATTTTAGAATTGTTGTTTATGGTTGGGATCAATATGAAGAGCATGTTTGATTGCAATATGGATAAATTGGTTATTCCCATTGCATGTGATATTCCCACTCTTGATAGAGGAATTCAGAAACAAGATTTCATCAATTGGCTTGTGGATGTTGATTTATATTTCTGCCATGAGAAATTTTCTGAATTTGCTAAGTTGCAATTTGCTACATTCTGATTGTAATTTGAACTTTTTAAGTGGTGGTGTGGATTGCAAGCTGAAAGACCACGACAAAGTAAAAAGAGAATTTCTTGTTTGATTACAATGAGAGATTTATTGATTTGCGAATTATTTCCTAAGCAAGCTGATGAAGTACTTGATCTAGCTGGCAAAAAGTGGGATTGCTTTTGGAATTCTTACTATGGTCACGATGCTAAACTTGATGTTACTCATATGGTTGAAGAAACATGAGTTCAAAAGCTAAAATTGATGATTTGGACTTTGAAAATGAGGATGTTGAAGAGACTTTAATTTGGAAAGAGTTTGGTCAATTTAGCGAGGATTTATTTGATGCTAATAATACTAATGAGAATCTTATGGAAGATTTTTTACGTGAATGTGACATTGTGTTCTATGAAAACTCAGGTTGAGCATAATGATTTTCTTTGAGTTGATCGCTTAGATTACACTCGTGGATCTTCTTTGGTTAATGCTTGGAACGATCTAAAATTTATGGAAAGGAGGGCTAAAGATTTTGTGTTTTCCATGGTGTGTTCTATTAATCTGAGCTCCAAATATTTAATCTGCTAGAAGGGGAGAATCCAAACACAACTATGATGTTCGAGTGCTTCTGTTAGTTTCTTAGTGATATTCTATAAGGGATATGTGCATGATGATTGCCAAGGAGGCCTTACTATTATCAACTCGAGACGAGTTTGTTTTCAATGAGGAGAAGATGACGTGGGACGTTTTACGAATGTATGGAAATTGCATGAAAGGAGTATTGTCCATTTTCGTATAAGTTGATGTTCCATCTGTATGGGTTCATTTTCATGCACATTGGTGGCCCATTTTGCATAAATAATTCATCCTCAACCTTTTACTTTAAAAAAACTACAATGTAACCTCTATTCAGAGTGAAATAAGCTAGTCATATAGTGCCAATAAGTAGCAATAAATGCCATTGTAATTAGATTCCTTAAATTTAGGAATTCTGAAGCACTTTAACGCACCTTTTAAATTTTGTTTTTCCATTTATTTATTTACAAGAACTAGATTATGTAATAGAATAGAGATAAAGATAGATTGGAAATCAAAGAAAATCGAAGGCTTTGCCTAGAATTCCTTTTAGGTGCATCCCATTGTTTATTCGAGTAAATTTTTGTTATGTTTTTTGTCCTTGCTTGGCCATCCTAAATTTTGTACAAACTCTTCTGATACAATAGAAGTTGTGTTTAAAGAGGAATTATTATTACGTGTTCACCCATCAATCGATATATTCGCTTTAAGCTTCCACTATGCTACATCAGAAGGTTGGTATAAGGTCGGGTGCAATGTGCTCCATTATTACAAACGAACAAAAACTATCGTGATTGTTGGTGGAAATAGATTTTGAACTAGTCAAGAGCAAGTGGAAACATTTATTATGCCCTTGTGAGTAATTTTGTCACATAATACGGATCCTGGACTAGGTCGAGGTGACCCATTAATATAGGGAGTGAAACAAATTAGCGGATCGCCTAACTAATTTCGCACTCACTACCGCGAATGAGTTTCATGTCTTATGTAGGCCCCTAGATTTTTGTACCCCTTGTTGCGGGAAGACTAGAATTTTGTAGAACCATGTACTACTAGTTTAATTAATGCAAGAGTGTAATTCACTAACCATATTCAACCAAAAAATCATGGTAATGTTTATTCCCATTAGATTTTATCTCCTTAGAGTTTTAAGAAAGTTAGCGGCTACTATCTCAATAAAAAAAAGTTCTATGTTTCTCTATCTATGGGAAACTGTTTGGTGCAGTTTTTTTAATAGTAATAGTATGTTCTTATTTGTATGTATTCACTTGATATATTTAATAAAACTTTACTTATTAAAAATCTAATACTTTTTTAAAAAAGTTAATTGGGTTATCACATTTATTATCATAATGTAGTGTGTACAATTTGGGACGAACTGATTATATAATATGATTGGAGTCATATAACAAATTGTAGGAAATGGTGAATGAAGCCCATAAGCCCAAGTAAAGGCCCAAAGTCTAAAAGCCCAAAAAGTCAAATAAGGGAAGTGAAATATGTGTGCACCACATCGGAAAATGCAAGGAATATTTCCAAGTAAATAAGGAATTTTCCTCCTTGCATTTCTACTTGGTTGATCACTCCCTAGGTTGACCGTTGACTCTGCAAGGATGGTGCATAGCACCATCCAAGTACAAGCATGGGCAGGGGTGTGGGCCCATGCCTAGGGCTGGTCACTGGCTCGAGTTGTTGCACGGAGCAGGAAACAGGATGCAATGCCTAACAGATAAGTCTGTCATTCCGAGGAGACACGAGGCTGGTAGATAAGGTCAACTAGCTAATGGACGCGAGGGAGGATAAAGATGAGGCATCCAGATACCCTCTAAAGGGACACAAAGGAACTAAAGCCTATCCAGAAGGGAGACAGCCAACAATCACAGCCCTTCAGACAGCCTATAAATAGGCATGTCCCCTCCCATAATTCCCATCCCAGTGGCAATAGCACTTCCTAGCATTGTCAACTTCTTCTCTTCCTTCGTTCTACATACTTGAAATCTGATTCTGAATGTTCTGGATATATAAGAGTTTGCCCGAGAGTTTTGAGAGTCATATGCAATGATCTTGAAAATGCCCAAATAGTTGTTGTATCTTGGGGATGATTGTCGTAGCCCGTACATACTAAAATATGCGGGGTAATCTTGTCTTATAGAGAAAGTGTCCAACACTTACCTCGACTATGCCCAATCCTAATCAAGTACGCACCATCTAACGACCAACAATCGTAAGATAGGATTTGCGTACTTGAAAATGGCATCAACTAGCACCATCGCATTAACTATGGTACTGGGAACTGTCCATGCTAAAAGACCAACAAAGTTCAATGGTACCAAGTTTAAGAGGTGGCAGCTGAAGATGATATTTTATCTGACCACACTCAACTTAGTTCGATTCCTGAAAGAGGATGCACCAAAAATAGTAAAGGATGAGAAGGATCAATAAAAGATTAACGCCCTCGATGCATAGAGTCACAGCGACTTCCTGTGCCATAAATACATCCTAAACAAACAAGATGACACACTCTATAATGTCTACGCAGTAGCCAAGACTGCTAAGGAGTTGTGGAGTTTACTTAAGAAGAAGTACAAAATAGAGGATGCCAGGATGAAGAAATTTATAGTCAAGCAGTTCCTTGACTTCAAGATGGTGGACTCTGAAAAGGTCATCGACCAAGTGCAGGAGCTGTAGCTGATCCTTCATGAGATCCATACTAAAGGAATATAACTCAGTGAGTCCTTCTAAGTGGCTGTGATGAAAGAGAAGCTCCCCCCACTCTGGAAAGACTTTAAGAGCTACCTCAAGCACAAGAAGAAGGACATCAGCCTAGAAGACTTGATTGTGAGGCTTTGGATCGAGGAAGATAACTAAAAGTCCAATGTTAAGCAAGGCAAGGTCTCCTCTGAGAGCATTGTGAACCTCCCTAAAGGTAAAGGTGGCAAGAAGAGGAAGAAGTTCGGGGATAAGCAGGAGAAGCATAAGCCCAAGAACAAGAAGATCAATGGTGATTGCTACAACTATAGGAAACCCAGCCACATGGCTAAGGACTATCGCTAGCCAAAGTAGGATGATAAAAGTAATGCCAACCTAGCTAAAGACACGTCCGAGATGGATCTATCAGCCATGGTATTCAAGGCCAACCTAGTAGACAATCCGAGAGAGTAGTTCATAGACATTAGAGCTACTTGCCATATCTACTCAGATAAGGAGATGTTCTCGCACTACATCTTGATCAATGGGCAAAAGTTATTCATTGGAAACTCTACAATATTTAATATCATCGGGCTGGGTAAGGTAGTTCTGAAGCTGACCTCGGGAAATGAGCTGACCCTCTTAGATGTGTTGCATGTCCCAGACATTCGCAAGAACTTAGTTTCCAGCTTCCTGTTAAGCAAAGCTGGTCTTAAGCTTGTATTTGAAGCTCATAAGTTTGTACTGACCAAAGCAGGTCAATTTGTAAGCAAGGGTTACCTAGAATAGGGGCTCTTTAAGATGAATATAATAACTGTGCACCGTAAGTTTGACAGTCGTAATAAAGTTAAAGCTTCTTCTTACTTAGCCGAGTGTTCAAATTTATAGCATAGTATATTAGGACACGTAAATCTAAACTCGCTAAGAAAGTTAGTAAGTTTAAATTTATTATCAAATCTAGAGTTTAAACCTTCCGATAAATGTGAGGTTTGTGTGGAGGCTAAAATGGCCAAAGCACCTTTCTATTCGGTAGAAAGAAATACCACACCTTTAGACTTAATTCATATAGATACTTGCAATATGAAACACGTGCAAACTAAAGGCGAGAAGAAATACTTCATCACATTTATTGATGATTGCACAAGGTATTGTTACGTATATCTCCTAAAAGGCAAAGACGAAGCTCTTGAGGCCTTTAAGAGGTATAAAAATAAGATTGAAAATCGACTCAGCATAAAAATTAAAATGATCTGAAGTGATTGAGGAGGAGAGTATGTAGCTCCATTTAAGAAACTTTGTCGAGAACACAATATTATTCATTAAATGACTGCTTCGTACTCATCTCAGTCGAATAGCATAGCTGAACGCAAAAATCAAACTCTTAAGCAAGATTTTAAAAAATAACCTGGAGGTTGACCTGGATTTGGGTTCGATCCTGGGTCAACCGGTCCGATCGATCCAACTACTGGTCAGACCAAAATTATTTTTCCTTCATATTTTAATATAATTTTTTGAAATATAGATAAGTATATAGAAAAATAATCTACAAATTTTACAAAACCTTGCTCTTAAGGAGATGATGAATGCTATGTTGATTATCTCGGGCTTACCCCAGAATATGTAGGGGAAGCTATGCTCTCAACTAACCATATTCTAAATAAGCTGCCATATAAGAAAAAGGACACAATCCCATACGAGCTATGAAAAGGAAGACAACCTTCCTATGGTTATCTTAAAGTGTGAAAGTGCCTAGCAAAAGTCGAAGTACCTAAACCTAAGTAGGTGAGAATAGGATCCAAGATCATTGATTGCATCTTTATCAGATATGCACAAAACAGTAGTGCTTATAGATTTCTGGTGCACAAATCTGAGAACCCAAAAATAAATGCAGGAATGGTCATAGAATCAAGGAATGCAATATTCTTTGAGGATATCTTTCCTAATAAGGAAAAGAAGGATAGAAGTCCCAAGAAAAGGACTTATGAGGTTACGCAAGGGTCAAGTCAGGAAGACGATGAACCTAGACATAGCAAACAGACAAAGGTAACTAAATTCTTTGGTCCAAACTATCTAACCTATACATTAGAAGATGAACCCAGGACAATCCAAGAGGCATTGTCCAGTCTAGATGCTCCTCTCTGGAAGGAAGTTATCAATAGTGAGATAGAGTCTATTATGCAAAACCACACATAGGAAATTGTAGATCTCCCATCGAGTTGCAAACCTCTAGGATGCAGGTGAATGCTAAAAAAGAAATACAAAGCTAATGGATCAATCGACAAGTACAAAGCTCGATTGGTAGCTAAGGAGTTCAAATAAAAGGAGGGATATGATTTCTTTGACACGTACTCACCGGTCACAAGAATCATATTAATTAGAGTGCTCATAGCTATTGCAGCTCTCTATAACCTCAAGATCTACTAGATAGATGTAAAAATAGCTTTCCTGAATGGAGAACTAAAAAAGGAGATATACATAGAGTAACCTTAAGGGTTTGTGGCTCCTAGATAAGAGCATAAAGTATGCGGACTAGTCAAGTCATTATACGGGCTAAAACAAGCACCAAAATAGTGGAATTTGATAGGACAATGCTGTCAAATAGATTTAAGATCAACGAGTGTAATAAATATGTTTACATTAAAGGCACATCTAAAGCTTACATAATTGTATGTCTCTACGTGGATGACTTACTAATTATGGGAAGTAACAATGAGGTTATTGTAAAAACTAAGAACATGTTAAAGAATTACTTTGATGTGAAAGATATGGGTCTGGTAGACATCATACTAGGGATAAAGATCTCTAGGAAAGCTGACAAAATTGTCCTAACACAATCCCACTATGTGAAAAATGTGCTCAAGAAATTCAAAGCTTTTGACAAACCTCCAGTTAAGACTATAGTGGACTTGAATTTATACTTAGCCAAGAATCAAGGGGACCCAGTATTTCAACTGAGGTATGCATACATTATTAGGAGCTTGATGTTTATAACAAATCGCACTTGTTCCAATATTGCATACTCAATTAGTAAGCTTAGTGGGTTCACAAGTAATCTAGGAAAGGATCACTAGCTAGCTCTGGAGAGAGTTTTATGGTATTTAAAACATACTATGAACTATGGCATATACTATGCTAAATATTCAGCTGTATTAGAAAGATGCAGTGATGCAAACTGGATATCAGACACTAAAGACTCCAAATCTACGAGTGGATATATATTCACATAGGAGGAGGAGCTGTGTCCTGGAAGTCCTCTAAACAAATGTGCATAGCTCGATCTACAATAGATTTGGAGTTTATAGTACTAGACAAAGTTAGAGAATAAGCTAAATGACTTGGAAACTTCCTAGAGGATATTTCATACTCGAAAAAACTGGTGAATCCCGTATTGATACATTGTGATAGCATGTCTGCAATTGGGAGGGCACAAAGTACAATATACAATGGTAAGTCTCGACATATCTATCGAAGACATAATACCATTAGAAATTGATCTCTATTGGAGTGATCGTCATTAGTTGAAAGGATAATATAGCTGATCCTTTAATGAAAGGAATTAATAGAGATCAAATGTATAATGCAGTAAGAGAAATGGGATTAAAGTCCACACACTAAAGGATGTCCATAGCAATAACTCAATAATGATGAGTAGAGATCTCACAAACTTGGTTTAATTAGATAACTAAGTTATGGAGGGTTCAGTTAATCACCTGGAACCTATCTCATTCTCAGAAACTGCCCAGGTATTAGCCTGTAGAGGTATGGCTAGGTTAAGCATTACACTTATAATATTTCCTATATCTTATTAAAGGTGGAGTATGGCAGGATACTTCTGATAGGAGAACACCTATGTAAGTGTGAAGTGATGTCGCTTCAGGGAAAAATACTAATGAATCCAAGATACGATCCATGGCTGAAACGGACACAATGTGAGAACCTAAATATACTAGGGTTATTATTGTGTAAATATTATTATCTTGGTTTATGCAAAAAAAGTTAACAGTTCAAGACATCACGTTCACCAAGCAACGAGTAAATCTGATAACATATTACTAGAGAAGGTTCAAGGTCGCAAGCTATCTATCTCGAGGCACAGTCAAAGTGAGATGTGTGTGTACCACATCAAAAAATACAAGGAAGATTTCCAAGTATATAAGGAATTTCCTTTCTTGCATTTCCACTTGGTTGACCACTTCCTAGGTTGACCGTTGATTATACAAGGATGGTGCATAGCACTATTCGAGCACGGGCGCAGGCACGGGCATGAGCTCGAGGCCGAGAGTGGGTGCTTGGGTGCATTGAGGTGCACTTGGCACTTCGTACAACCGCCATGTCATAAAGAGCTCTGAGAAACCTTAATTGTTTTGGAAATTTCTAGAAATTCGATAGGCGATAGGATGCGAGGCCCAATATATAAGTCCGTCATTCTGAGGGGACACGAGGCTGGCAGATAAGGTCGACTAGCAAATGAATGCTAGGGAGGATAAGGATGAGGTATCCAGACACCTTCCGAAGGGACATGAAGGAACTGAAGCCTATCCAGAAGGGAGATAGCCAACAGTCGCAATCCTTCAGACAGCCTGCATCCTTGCCTCATCCAGCCTATAAATAGGCATGTCCCCCTGCCATAATTCCCATCACAGCGACAATAGCACTTCCTAGCATTGTCAACTTCTTCTTCCCCCCATTCTACATACTAGAAATCCGAGTCTAAAAGTTCCGGGTATATAAGGGTTCGCCTGAAAGTTTCGAGAGTCGTGTGCAATGATCTTGGAAATGCCCAAACAATCGTTGTATCTTGGGAATAATTGTCGTAGCCCGTACGCACTGAAATATACGGAATAATCTTGTCTTACGGAGAAAGTGTCCAACACTTGCCTCGACTGTGCCCGATCCTAATCAAGTACACACCATCTGACGACCAATACAAATATCATAGATAGACGTGGTAATTTGGACTTGAAGAATAATCAACTACTCCAATTATTTGTCAAATGTAACTGAAATGTTACCGACGACTTTGCGACTCCAATATCGTACATTTCGTGCAAGGAATTATATACTCCTTGTAAATGTAATTGTACATGCTATTATTACAATTAATAAAATTATACTTATCAAAAACAAATTAAATGATTCAAGTAGTAAATAATTTGAATTTAATCAAGTGGGTCTCGAATTCAAGTATTACTTATATATAAAAAAAACTATTTTTTTATCAAAGTAGAATTTCAGAGTATTCGACGTAAATACTAGATGTTGTTCTTTCCAGGCAAGTATACCCTGCTTGAAAAAACTTGTATGTCGCCCAAAAAGGCTTTATTGCATCCCATAAATTGGTGGAAACATACACAGAAACGGGAAAAGCTCAGATCCTATTACTAATTCCCTGCAAGTAGTTAACATCTTGGGGCATATAATCAGAGACAGAACCTGCACCGTGATTTGGAAAACGGTCTTGAGAAGCATTTTCTTCTTATCAGAAGCAAATTTAAGATAGATCTAAGGCCTATTAAGATTTTTTATGAATTTTTAATATTTAAAATTGAACACAGTCAGAGTTTTATTCAGGAATGATTATAGATTTTTTTTTCCTAAATTAAGTTGACCAATATAAGTAGTGTAAGTGGTAAGCTATTCAAAATAAGTTAAAAATTCTTAATTCGAGCCTTAAAATGTATTAAATATATGTAGTTGAGGCATCTTAATAGATCGTCATTCTAACAAAAGTGCCAGAGGTAGGCAATGGAGTTGGGCCGGTTACGTATGATTCGACATTGCTCTGGTGTGAATAATAGTGATTTTAAAAATAGTCGATGAAGTTTGGCATCGAAATTCTCGTCTTGGGTGGGTTTTTCATAATAAGATTCTTGATGAGCTGGTGCTGGAGGTACGGTTGTAAGTTATAATGCTTATATTACAAGTGACCGAGGTTAAAAACTGATAGGAGAGGAGGAAATATTTAGACTTACCCAAGAAACAAACACATCCCCCGCAACAGGCACAAGGCAAGTTCCATCACCAATTTTGTACACTTTGGCATCATCAATTCATCATCAGCTTTTTTCCGACTTTTATCTTTAACTCATTGGAACTTGTGAAGAGCTAGCTATGGAAAACGTGAATTCTCTTGGATTAGTTTCAAGGCAACTATTTCTATTAACATGCAATGCGGAAGGACTGGCAACTTATATTTCTTTGGCAAAGAAAATCTTTATCAGAGCTTTCATATCCAAAGTAATTTCTTACACTAATGAGTACTAGATTAAAAAAAATTTATCAAATTGAAGTTTACATGAATCAATTTGCTACAACATGAGATAATGCGAGGATAACAACAGATACTTGATATTATATTAAAATTTTGATATTTAGCCAAAGAGACAATAAATTAGACTTCTTTAAAACAAATTTAGGGCACATCTGGGAAACCTCCAAGAAAATGAGGAGAAAATGCAAGCTGCAAATATGTGCTTCCATTATCCTGTTCACCACGTAAAAGTGAATTTAAAAAGTATGGTGGTAAAGGAAGTTAACGCACTGTATGGAACCAATGTTAATTCGTCTCTGGACTCTGGTTCCAATGAATAAGATTTCAAAAATGAAAAAGAGTACCTTCTGGGAACTGGAAAGTTATCAAGCTGCAGCAATCTGTTGTCAAGTCAACGAGATTTTAAGGACAAATAACTCTCATGTACACGTCTATACGAATTTATTTGATGAAATTATTAGAACCAGAAAAGTTAAAACTTTTTGATAGATATAATTTTCCAGCATTTGTTACAATTGTAAAATAAACTACGGTATCAGACAAGAAAATGGAAAAGAGAATCCCCAAAAGATATGGTGCTATTATCAGTCCTGGAAAGATGCCTCTCTTTAGATAAAGATCATCACAATATTCCGTAATGGAAGAATATTGGTCATATAGCACAAGCATATAGAATAATATACATCACAAGCGTATAGAATAAGCATGAATATGTATGCATATAATAATGTTGAAATCTTAAAGGCATATGTTTTTCTTACCATAATCAAGAAAATAATTATTGGTAAAGTTACTGAGCTACATGCATTAACAGCGGACGGGCATAATAAATGAATTTTTATGTCAGTATTATCTCTCAATTAAACTTAAATTTATATGTGACTCTTGTACGACTTTTTCCATTCGAGCAAATTCCCTTTTTGCAACCTACCCAATTCCCACTAACCAGATCTAAGACGCATCAGCTACTTATATTGCCTCAAGATTTCTAAAAAATATATATATTGCCGCAAGCTTCGTAAAAGGGTCGATGCATGTTCGAACTGCTCTCTTGTAAACGGAAATGGTTCAAATCATTGCAAGAATAATGATGAGAGATTGGGAAAAATAGGAGGATAGTAAATGGCATGGAGCTTCCTAAACCGATAGCCATTTCGTTAATTTTTAGCCATCATAACTTAAATATTCTCCTGATAGTTGAACATGATCTCCTTTCATTTCTACTATCCCTATCACATTAAGTGAAATTTCGTTTGGCTAATGGACAACAAGATGCAACAATTACCATGTACAACAAGAGACAATGATTTTTTTTATTAGAATTAACAAGAAGCAATGATTAGATTTACTGTCCAATGTACGCCCTATAAAAGTCAAAACGCTTCATGATTACCCCAATGTACTTGTAATTACCCTACGTTAATTTCTGCATGAACTCGCAAAAAAGGAGCACAAAAACCATGGAAAATTAATTAAAAATGAAGGGTAATATCATAGAGATTTACCTCCAAATGTTGATGAACCGGATCCAAGAACTAGCCAAAGCAAGGAGATCATCAAGATTCATGTAGGCTTGTCACTCACTTTTCTCCATGAGAACATGTGGAAGCAGTCTTTGAGGGGAATGAAGCCTGGTCCGAGGACACCAGCACTATTACCAATTTTCTAGTTTAATATTGTGGGAAAGTCGAAACCAGACAAATTTGGAGTAATCGTCCTAAAACTGAATGGAGAAGAAATATGGGAAAAAGAGAGGAGAAATAGACAAGTTTGGGGTGAAGCCTTGAACCAGACAACATTCCCCACAAAAGACAATGCTTCCTAAGTTCAAAACTTGCTGTCTTCGATCTTTATCTTTTCTCGTGTTTCCTCGGAATATTTTTAACAAGTTGATGCACTTATACATAGGACACCAAGACTGAGGGTTTTGGCGTTGTTTGGTTTTAGGAACATGTGGGAAGGGGTGATTTTGATTCTGCGGCCTTCTACAATATCGATGTAAAAGAAGGCAATGATGAGGATAATCATTCGGTTTTTACCGAAATGCAAAATGTTCATTGCTTATTTAAAAAGGGAAAAGTACACTTAGGGCCCCTGTGGTTTAACCTGTTCCCAGATAGGTCCCTGTGGTTTAAAAAGGTCATAACGAGTTCTCGTGCTTCCAATTTTCTCTTTAGGGTTACCTCTGACTGGTTCAATTCATTTTTGTTCGTTTTGGTCCAATCAAATCTGGCATTTTCAACGCCGATTGTCGACTCCAGTTGACACCCCAAAGTGTTCCCGACGTGTGGACAGGGGCGTAGCTAGAACATAATAGAGTGGGGACAATATGAAAAATGTCAAAAAATTTATTGAAGTTTAGTTTAGTTATAGGTAGATTAATTTTTTAATGGAGTCAATTTCTAATTTTTAATGGGTACATATATTAAAAATATATCTAATAATCAAAGGAAAAAAAATTAACTCATTTCCATGTAGCTACGCCATTGCGTGTGGATACGAGTTTCACATATTTTCGTCATCAGAATCGCGAGATCGAGCTTCGAATTTTCGAATCGAACCGATTCAGGGTGACTTAGATAGGAAAATTGGAAGCACGGGGACTCGTTATGACCTTTTTAGACCACATGGACCTATGTGGGAATGCGCCAAATCACAAGGGTCCTAGGTGGACTTTTCCCTTTAAAAAATGTATGCTAGTTTATAAATATTTATAATTTTGTCAATTAATTTTTTTAGATTTTATGTTGTTTATAGAAATTTTAATATGATAGTAGATTGAATTGATATATAAAAGTGCACACAAAAGGAAAATGTGAATTGAAATAGGTTAGTGAGGGGAAAAGAAAAATCCATTAATAACAGTTCATCAGAGGCTCCAGAAAAGATGGAAATGGAATCCATCATACTTCTACCACTAGATAGATTTGCTCTTCACGAGTCACATTCCTTGCTTCCAATTAGCAAATAGTAATTTTCAAGGTTGGTGTTTCCCCTTCAATATACATATAATATGAGTCCAGATTACATGGGGATTACCTTGTAATCTCCATCATATAGATTATATGTCATAAAGGCATAATAGTATTTATTTGCTTGCACAAAAATAGGGAAGGCATTAAAAAAGATATGTAATCCCTGAAATTTTGCTACAAATATGTAACTATCAAATCATTCAAAAATCAAAACTCTAAATCAAATCAAACAGATACCTCCCACGTTTTTCAAAAAAATTATCTCATTCCCTGAAATTAGACCACCACGTAACCTTCTACTTTTCCTCCTCCTCCTTTGCCAATCAAAAAAAAATATCTCTGTCCATCTCAACGTCGCCCCCGTCATCGACTCACCATCAGATATGCCCAGATATTGGTACCTTCTGTCTCTAATATTAGTTCCTTCTGTGGTCAGTATTGGTTTCTTTGTCATTTAATATTGGTCCATTCACGGGAATAATGGTGCCCTTTTTTGTCAATGTTGGTACCCTTTTTAACCGTGTATATATATTGGTTCCTTCTGTCTCTAATATTGGTTCCTTTTTTGTCAGTATTGGTTTCTTTGTCATTTAATATTGGTCAGTATTGGTTTCTTTGTCATTTAATATTGGTCCCTTCATGGGAATAATTGGTGGGGTTAGGGTTTTTTTTTTGTTACGTTTGTTTTTTGTTATGGTTTATATTTTGAATGAAAAAGATTTGAAAGATATTGAGAATAGAAAATAAAAATCAAATTAAATGTGGTTAGAGCAAATCACGGCATTACATTTAAATTTTTTTTAATATCAAATGAGATAAGGAAATGTTAGATATTCAGAGATTTAATTATATTAGTTTAATAGCAATTCTACCCTCAAACATAACAACCGTTAGATTAAAATTTTAAGCTTAACATTTTCATCTAATAGACTACATGTAATTCCCATGATAGGGATGATTTTTTAGACATCCCCATATAATCCAATGCCCATATAATATATATAGGTATGGTGCATTGACATTTGCCTTTTGTAATAAACCAGTTAATAATAAAATTTTAATGACCAAAAAAATGATAATCATCATCTCAACACAAATGAAAAGAATAAAAAGTGACGTGTCGTGACCGTCGCCATTCACATAGGCACAAGTTAAAAAAATAATTAATCTTGATTAAAATTTATGTCACTAGAATGCCAACTTTAACTATATTTTTTCCCAAAAAATAAAATCACATAGTAATAAATAATTAAAAAAAACTAATGCGCGAATCGAGTGAGTGGCTCCAGGTCAGAAAGAAAGGGCACGAGTTCAAATCTCAGAACTGCCATTGTCTCTGCAACGTTATTTGATATCCACAAAACTGGAAAACACCCCAAAGATAAGAAAACAAGACATAGCTAACCAAAAAATAAAAAATAAAACCAATCTTTAGACAATGGCGCTCTCCATCTCGCCACCACCTTCCTACCTGAGGTGCTTCAGCTCCTTGAACCAGTCCTCCTCCCTTCCATCTTCACTCTTCAAGCCTCCCAAGCTCCCTCTCTTCTGGCCATGGGAAAAGGTGACGTGTCCATATCACCAACCTAACCTTTTTTTGAGCTTTCATGCTTGTGTCAGTCACATCATAATTGATCACTGTAGATTCCGGATTTTGCCAAATATGTTGTCTGTTGTTCAAATGACTCGAACCCAGATAAATATACTTGACATATTCCGCTATCCGCTATCCGCCAAGAGATTATTACTAAAAACGTGTTTTGGGACATATGCATATATCAACGTAAAATATCAATCTAATCTGTGTTGCAGAAAATACGTGGTCAACTTTAACGAACTGGATTAATAAATCGTGTCGTTTGCTTTCGTTATTTTGATGATGTGAATGGTTAGTGAGCAGGTGAAGATGGGACCAATGACAGTGTCTCCAATGGGGTTTGGGACATGGGCATGGGGAAACCAGCTGCTTTGGGGGTACCAGGAGGCAATGGACACTGAGCTTCAGGAGACTTTCAACTTGGCTGTTGACAATGGGATCAACCTCTTTGACACAGCTGATTCTTATGGGACTGGTCGCTTGAATGGCCAGAGCGAAAGGCTTCTCGGCAAGTTCGTTAACGAGTATCCAGGTGCGTTTCTTTCCTGCGTTATCCGTGATTTCTTTTTCAATCATTGCCGTTTTCCCCAATGGACTCCAATGTTAGCTGTTTGAATTTGCTGCGGTCTTTGGTTTCAGGGAGGCTGAATCGCAATAACATTGTGATTGCTACAAAGTTCGCTGCCTATCCATGGCGTCTAACGCCAGGGCAGTTCGTAAAAGCTTGCGAGTACAGCTCCTCCTTCTTCTTTCGTTGCGTGCTAGCTCTCGCTTTGGGAGATGTTTATGCGCTTTCTGACAGGCTACAATTTTCTGCAGGGGATCCTTGGAACGGCTGCAAATTGAGCAACTTGGCATAGGCCAACTGCACTGGTCAACTGCAAACTATAATCCTCTGCAAGAGATGGCTCTTTGGGATGGTTTAGTCGCAATGTATGAGAAGGTTCCGATGATTTACTCACTATCATTGCATGTTGTTATTCAAGAAACTAAATCAGCGCTGCACTAATGGCCTCAGTCGAGTTTCGTTGATGCCGTTGTGTTTTATTTGTCATCTTTCATAATGCTGCAATTTTGTTGGCATTGACAATTTTGGTTCACAGGGTCTAGTTCAAGCAGTCGGAGTTAGCAATTATGGACCGAAGCAGCTAGTGAAGATACATGACTATCTAAAACTCAGAGGAGTGCCTCTGTGCTCTGCTCAGGTACTGGCAAAAACTCGTTCTCTCCTTTAAAACCGAGCTCTCCTGTTCTGTGTGAACTTTGCAGCAATGTCTGCAATTTCGACACTGTTCGTTGGCACTTTTTTTCATTGTTCTATGAAACAACTCGTGTAATTTTGAGTCAGACCTGATTTCAGGTACAATTCTCATTGCTAAGCATGGGAGATGAACAGATAGAAATCCGCGAAGTATGCAAATCACTGGGAATCCGGTTGATTGCTTACAGCCCTCTAGGACTCGGTATGCTTTCCGGAAAGTACTCATCTTCCAATCTCCCCGTTGGTCCACGGTACAAAGATTTATTTTGGATATGAATACATTTCCATAAATGTGTTTTTGTAATTCTCTTGACTAATTACTCGACTTGACTTAGGGCCTTCCTCTTCAAGCAAATTCTTCCTGGGTTGGAACCTTTATTGATCTCACTGCAAGAAATTGCAGCAAAGAGGGGTAAACTTGTACCTCAGGTCTGCACTCTTTATCAAACATCAAAATAATTTTCTCACAGTTCTTGATGCAGCTATGAATTTGATTGTTAATGGTACGTACGCCTGTTACATATCGAATGGCTTCTCATTTCGTGTGCGATGTTTGACAGGTTGCGATAAATTGGTGCATATGCAAAGGTACCATTCCGATACCTGGAGTGAAGACAGTTAAACAGGCAAAGGAAAATTTGGGCGCACTTGGTTGGCGGCTGAGTTCAGAAGAGTTGCTTCAGCTGGAATATGCAGCTCGGGAATCTCCACAGAAAATGATCCAGAACATTTTCCAGACCAGGTAGGTACTTTCAGATTCCTAACTTACAGGTCGCTAGTTGTATTTAAAAGTTTCTGATTAGTACCTACTACTTCACACAGAACTATGATTAGTAACAACAGATTTCACTTAATATAATTCACAGATGAGTCTAAATACACCTCAATGAAGAGTTATGACAGCTGGAAAACCTATTGAGGAGATGGGAGGTTGGACGTTGGTACATTGTCCCGAGGACCCCAACTGTTAAGAGAAGATAACTAAAAGCCGGAGCTTACAAAGTAACAGTTGGTGCAAAAGGTGACTGTCTTATAAGGGTTAACCAAAGGTAGGAAATGTCAAGATTAAGAAATGGTAGAATAGCCACCTATCGACATTTACATCTGCCAACAATACTGTCTTGCGGGAACCGGCAAACAGAACTCCACATTTCGATTGTAAGGGATTGTAGTTGAGTTGAACATTCTCTGTTCCGTCTATTCAGCTGCTTTGAATCAAAATATATACCTTCTCCACGCAATCAAAGATTCTAAGGATGGCATACATTTGATATTTTGATTCACCATTTTTCAAGCTAAACATGTTTAATCATCATGGAATTATCTTAAAGAACTAGAAGCACAAGTAATCAACTAAAGACTTTGAAGGTTCAAGCAAGATTGACCACAGCTAAGTCACAGATAAACACCAACATGGCAGCACCAGGACATCTATACATATCAGATTAAGCATTCCTCTGCTGCCGCAAGCATATGAAGTATTCAGCACAAATTATCTATGAAACTTTGAAGAAATGGAATCATTTGGAGAATAGACTTCAAAATTAAGATTTCAATATCCAAGGCAGGTTTGTTCAACATCATGATCAACTGCATGTCTCCCAAAAACTTTAGAAACAAAATTCAAACTACATCAACATTTTGATGCAATGACACTGAAAGAGCAACATCAAGTAATCTAACAAGACTGATTGATTGCAGAATGCTCCAGATCGTCTACTTGATCTTCTTCTTTGGCCTCAACTGCAACACAAATCACAAGGTGTCAACAATGTAATATCACACACACCAGAGTGGTTAAACAGAGATGCAACAATTAAAAACACAGAGAGAAATGAAAGACCATTTACCTGGTTGCTGTGCCCACACTTCTTCTTCCTGCAATTCACGGCACGAGGGTGCAAGCGAGCATAGCATCTGCACATTCAAACCACAACCACATCAAACAAAGGACCTAACCTTCACTAGAGCTACGTCAACACTAGTTTCATAACACACAAGTCATCCCCAACGACGGGAGATCAACACTCACTTGCGGCAGATTGTCTTGTCCTGATTGTACTTCCTGGCAAGGGCCATCAGAGAAGGCTCAATGATGCCACCGCGGAGCCTCAGAACCAGATGAAGAGTAGACTCTGGAAACCGAAACACAAAAACAAAATCACAAACAAATTCCACGACACAACATCAAACGCAAAAACCTAGAACATCCAATACAATTCACCAAACCACCACCAACATCATAATAATCCTATTATATACTTATACAAGAGAGAAGAGGTTACCTTTCTGGATGTTGTAGTCGGCGAGGGTACGACCATCCTCGAGCTGCTTGCCGGCGAAGATCAACCGCTGCTGGTCCGGCGGGATCCCTAACAAACAAACATCATCATCATCATCATCATCCAACGTGTCAATACAATAATCTAACCGCCTCTATTAGATTTTCAATTTTAAGATATAAAAAAAATCGGAAGGGAGGGAGGGGGGAGGTTACCTTCCTTGTCCTGGATCTTGGCCTTGACATTGTCGATGGTGTCGCTGGACTCGACCTCAAGGGTTATGGTCTTCCCGGTTAGGGTTTTCACGAATATCTGCATCTTCTCCTTCCTTCCTTCCTCTGTCCGCTCGCCGCCTTTCGAGAAATGGGAGGATTGGTTTGGTGTTTCTAGATTAGCATTTTATATCCCAGGGGGTTTCAGGGATTAGGGTTTTTCTGGACGGGGAGTTTGCTTGGGGTTTGAAACGACTGGTTGCCGCTCTCTGCTCGTGTCCTGTGAGGTAACCTGTCATCCGCTAGGTGAAGCTGTCGTTGCTAGCATTCATGTTTAACATTTTTTTTCAGTTTCCATCTAATTAAAATTTGATTTTCGCTCACAAAAAATTCATCAACCAAAAAGTTATTATATCTATACTTAAAGTCAATAAAATTGTTGATATTTAGTGCTATTTGAAGGCTATACGTAATTAAGATATTCTTTGTTAAAATCATTATAGATGATTTAGAAGATAAAGATGGAATAAATTTTAAGAAACTATCATATCAAAATATATTTTAAGTTTATAAAATATGGATATATATATATATAATTTATAAACATCAAAGACTCGGTATTAAAGTTTTTTCTATGATAAAGTAGTTACTTCATTTTTAACATTAGTTTGACTTAAGATCAATGATGTTAGGATCTAGAATTAATTTTTTGAAATCTTAAGTTTTTACGATTCAACATGGACAGAGCAAGTCGAGCTGGATCGATGGGATCATGGTAATAACTCTTAAAATTTCACGATGTTACGAGTTAAAACTGTAAGATTTTCTACTCTTCCAAAAGATAGAGAAGGATAACAGAGTTTTGTTGGGAATTCATTATTATTGTATATAATTTAGTTGAAAGCATATTAATAATTATCGTTATTATTGTTACTATCCATACCAACAAGATGCACCTTCTTTTCGGACACACATCCTGAAAGAACTTCAAGGTTAAACGCGTTTAGCGATGGTAGGATCAGGATGGGTGACCTCTTGAGAAGTTTCCCAGGGTGCGTACGAGTGAGCATAAAGCACGCTGAAAAGGCCCGTATTGGTACTGTGGAGCTAGTCGATCAAATCACGGGACGTTAAATGTGATATCTCGTATTTGTACTGTGTGAAAAGTTTAAGTGATTTGATTGTTATCTATACTAACAAGGTGCACATTGTTTTCGGGCACACATCCTGAAAGAACTAGTCGGTCAAATCACGAGGCGTTACAAAAAGTCTACGGATCATATATAACTTTATAATCTATTTCAACCTTAACATTTTTTCTCTTTAAACCATACATAAGATATTGATTATTAAAATTTTGTTTTAGATTAGTAACAGATCCAAAAACTACAACCAATATTTATTTATTGGTGCACAAAAAATTGTGGGAATTTTCCTTCAAGTCGAGCCAAGTTGGTTTTCTTAACGTTGTCGGCTCTCGCACAAAATTGCATAAAAAATGAGAATTTTAACTTGAATTGCACATTTTTTGTATGTATTTGG
The DNA here is from genome assembly GCA_012979155.1 of Hypericum perforatum. Taxonomy (NCBI): domain Eukaryota; kingdom Viridiplantae; phylum Streptophyta; class Magnoliopsida; order Malpighiales; family Hypericaceae; genus Hypericum; species Hypericum perforatum. The sequence continues at coordinate 15,701 of SOPF01026460.1, read as the reverse complement.
GAATCCAAAACAAAAAAAAAATTCCCGAAAATTCTTTGTCGTTAATGTTAAGAGATCCGAACCCGTAAGAAAAATATCCGATTTGGGTGAATTTTAGGACAACGTCAAGTCAGTGTTGTCACTTGTCAGTTCCAGAATTTATCCTATCGGGTTCTAAGAATTGCGTGCTAGAAATACATTGGCAGATAAAAAAGTATCCCACTTCACTCTGTCTCGTCCCTTCGAACACTTCTCCGACATTGAATCCCTTGATCCAGCTGCCTTTAAACCCAACTTCTCAGCGACCCAATTCGCCAACGATGGAGGAGGAGTGGACGAAGAAGAAGGTGAGCGTGGAGGTGTGCGAGTCCGAGGATGATCTCGCCGTGTCCGTCGCCAAGTACACCGCCGTTTTGTCCGAAATGTACGTCAAGGGGAAGGGCTCCTTCACCGTGGTCTTGTCCGGCGGCTATCTAATCGACTGCCTCAGGTACTTGTAAACCATTTCGTGCGGGTCGAAACTTACCCGACAAAGAATTTCGCTAGGACTATAAAAGAATGGGTACGCGAAATTGTTTGATGGGGTTGATTGAATTTTCAGGAAATTGACCGAACCACCGCTCGTCCAGACCGTAGAATGGTCCAAGTGGCACGTTTTCTGGCTTGATGAAAGGGTTGTCCCTAGAGACCACAAGGACAGCAACTACAAGCTAGCCCTTGATGGTTTTCTTTCCAAGGTATGCAACCTTCTTTCACCCAATGACCGCTGCCCGGATTGTCTTCTGAAGAATTTAAGAGCCTCCATTGGGGATGTTGTGCAAATTGCTTGTCAAATTCGCATGCTTTTGACGCGGACTTGCAAAGTACGTTGATCCGTAGTGGGGAGTGATGTTTTTCATGAACATCAGGGCGATTTTACAATTGATGTTGAGACCCTCCAGCGTATCGGGTTGGATTACCGGGTTTAGTTAACCTGGAAGTTAGATAAGGAGATGCCATCCGTTATTTTGTATCATCTATTTGGCACAAGTTCTTGTTGAATTGATTATAGAAGTCCATGGAATGAGCAGGGGTTCACGGCTTAAGGTCGGTTTTAATGTGTTGACCTGGAACGTCTTTTCTGTTTCTTTGAAGGTGCCAATTCCTTCTGAGCACATCTATGGCATCAATGATTCGCCACCCTTGTCGCCCGAGCGTGCCGCCGATGATTACGAAACTTGTCTCAAGAATCTGGTTCAAGCCAAGCTGCTGCAGACATCACCAAAGACAGGGTTTCCCAAGTTTGATCTGATGCTTCTCGGCATGGGACCAGATGGGCACGTAGCCTCCCTCTTCCCGGGGCACCCGCTTCTAAAGGAAAATCAGAGGTGGGTCACTTACATCAAGGACTCGCCGAAGCCGCCTCCCGAGAGGATCACCTTCACATTCCCTGTGATCAACTCATCTGATTACATCGCGATGGTCATGCGTGGTCCCGGCGAAGTCGATGCAGTGCGTAGAGCATTGGGAAATAGTGAGCATGCGGATTTGCTACCTGCTCAGATGGTTTCACCTGAGATCGAGTACAAGTGGATTTTGGACAAAGCTGCAGCTTCTAAGCTGCAGAAGTGAGATCTCAAGAAAACATCAGCTCCTTGGTAATCTCGTTCCATGAATAAATGACTATTAAAAAGAACAAGTACCGGAAGGTTTATGTGACTATGTTGGTAATAATAAAGAGTTACTTGAGATGGTTTTAACTCTCATGAAAGAATGAAATAAAAACCCACATAAGTACAAAGTCAGTATTACATATACAATTATACAAAAAAAATTAATTGTATAAACAATCTCGCATTGTACAATTGTACAGAAGAACATTATATGTTAGAACAAAACTCGAATGCTCCACAAAAGAGTGCAAATGGCTCCAGACATGTTCAATTAGGAGGCACCCTCAGATTTTTTTTTATCAATTACATAGGGGGATCGTACTTACTATCTGGAACAACAATTTTAGGCATTTTAACCAGTCGATAAAATCGGGTAGCTTTAGCTAATACTAGAGCAATCTCTTGAAAATTGGCTTCAACGGAAGACTTTTGAGTATAAAAAAATTGTTGATTCTCAATAATCCGTCTCGGTAACATATCGCTTCTTCACAAAACTGTAGATTTTTCTTTTTATTTGCTTTTATTTGTTTACATTGTGTCTATTTGGTCTACAAGTCTCGTTCGTTATAATTGTATTGGTGCAACAACATACATTTCCATTCACCTCAAGGTCAACTTATGGGTGCTCACTTTCTATGTAACGTGGTGTTATAATGTTAGTTAATGTTAGATTAACATCATTCTAATCCTGGTACACAAAGACAATTTAAGAAAAAGCAGTAAATTACCATGATAACTAATAATTATGATGTCCATAGTTTGGTGTGATTATGTGATGGCAATTTTTCATGGCACCAAATACAACCAAGAGCTTCTATTACATTAAATATTCCGGCACACTCGAGTGAGTCGTTTGGTCTAATTCAACTAAATGTTTGGGAGCCAAACTTTGTCCCTAATTGGAGGCTATTGAGGGAATCTTTTGAATTATACTTCTTATGTAATCTGTTCGTTGTTAGGACACTAACTACTGTCTTGCTTGACTAGTCATTCGACTAGACATAACCATTACTAAGTATTTTGACTATTTTCAATAAAATTCATCCAAGTTTTCTTACAAAATAACTATCATAAACAAAAATAAATGGTGATGGGTTCAATCGATTGGTAAGTTGGCAAGTTGTGATGCGAACTGAATTGAAGAGCGAATACCAAACATAAGACAAAATAGTTAGAACACACTGTTTTCTCCATTACTGTTCAGTATAATACTATTCAGTACTGTACTATTTTCAGAAGATGTCCTAAACACAACTTTGCAGTACGACGATATCGGAGAAAAAATCAACAAAACTAGTATGGAAAAAATGAGATACATGTTCAAAATGACTCACTAAGGATGGCAAACAATGTGCAGAAAATTAATTAACAATTTAATTAAATTTTGGATTTTGTTCATCCTGTCCATATCACCAGCATATTCAAAGTAGAATCAATGGTCCACTATAGTAACATTTTATATGAAGTCAATCATTGCAGGTAATTGAATATGTCTAGTCCACCATAATTAATTAATGGCATGTGCATCATCATAATAGCAGGCGACCGAAGAAGGTTATATGATATCGCCTTGTTTATTTAAGAAAAAAATCGGAAACAAACAACGCAAAGACTTTCCCTGTAATTAATCAAAGTGATTCTTTTTTCATGTCACTTGTGACACATCAATGTCACACATTCTTATTACAATATAATGGAATTATTAGTAATCGAGATTCGATAATAAGATGTTACTGAATTGTTCATGAATAACTCGGTAGATAGGGTAAGTTGTAAATAACGCATAAATAACGAAACCCATTTATAGAGTTTATTACAGTTTACAATCAAGGATCTCCGGCCCCTTTTGTACTATTTCGGTGTCAATACACTCGGACTTAATAAACAATCACTCAGCAGAAAAAGTGGCAAAGTTTATTTAACCTTTGTTTTTAGGGTCAATCTTGATTCCTACGTTTTTATTTATTTATTTTATAAGTAGAAGTGTGTTTATATACTAATGTAAAGATAATTACAACCTAAAATAATAGTTATATAGTCTGTTAGTTATGCCAAAAAAAAAGATTCTAACAGCAAAACAAAATTCTCATCCCCGAATTCGTTCTCATTCACAATATTATATAAATAATGTACCACTCGTTTATAAGAGAGTTTGATATCGAGTTCAATCAATTACCTATACTTTCCGCCAGCATGTCAAACAAATAAGGCCTATAAATTTCCACGTGGATCTGTCCAATAAGAACGACAAAAAATAGTGTACTTTTTTTCTCTACGAAATATGAAAAATAACATTTTCCAAGTGAATAGCGTCAAAACTCAAAAGTACTTATAAAATAAGATCATTATTCACAAGTACATTTATAAATTCCGGCTTGCCCAAATATACCTATCGTTATCATAATGCCACGTCAAGTGTAGACCTATATTTCTCCTCTTCATTGTCCCAAAAAAAAAAAAAACCAAAGACATCCTTGTACACTTGACCGTAGTTACCAAATCAATGGATACGTTTAGAAAAATCGTCGTTTACAATTTTAAAAATCTTAAACCCTTAATCAATTCGCAGTTAGGCTTACGGTTAAAATTTTGTAAATCAGAATTTTAATATTTCTGTAACATATATATTAAAAAATAAAATAAAAATATATACTCAACTCAAAATATTAAATAATATAATAAAAATAAGATCTCTAATCTCTTTTTGAAAAAAAATATATTTCTTATTAGATCGTAAAAGGAGACCCATTTTGATTTAGCAAGCAGGAGGCTTCTATAATTTAATACTGTAGTCGTCAGTTATTTATCTAATTTTTCATGATTAAAATCGAATCATGGTCAAGACCTAGCCTAAAAAAAAGACAAAACAAACCCTCATCCTCGTCCGAATAAAGACACCTCTCTCTCACTACACATGGTTTTCTTTTACTTATCCTGTCTTCCGACTCAGCGATTAAAGTTCAAAAAGAAAACCCAAAAAAGAGAAAAGAGAAAAAGAAGAGAGAAAAGAGAAAAAAGAGGATTAAGCTAACAAGTTAATTAAGCAGTTGGCTTATTCCCTAATAAAAAAAATTAAGCAGTTGGCTTTCGGTTGGTTGGGCTTTTACCATTTTACCCTTCTCCCCTTTTCTCTTTAACTCCAACCTACTACCCTTCCTTCTCCACTGGAGAACAAGACAAGCGAAACAGTCTATTTCAAATAGAGAGAGAGAGAGAAGCAGAATAAGAATAAGAAGGAGAGAGAGAGAGAGAGGACCATTTGGTAAATTACCACTTTCCCCCCAATAGATGTTCATCCCTGAAAGCGAAAGTGGTCCCGTCGGAATCCACCTCTCCGGCGGTGGAGAAGGAGGGTGCCGGTGGTGGTCGCCGCCTCCCAATTCCATGATCTCACATCCTTCAAAGATCAAAACTTTAACTTCCCAGATGGTGGAAATGACACAAACCTAGTTTCCCAGTTACTCTCTTATGTATTAATTTCGCTTTTTTTTTCCTTTTTATTGGGATCTTTATTAACTAATTAATTAGAAGGTACAAGAAGATATAAAAGAGTGTTTAGAATAAATGAAAGCGCTTAGACGGAGTCAAACTTCGTCAAGTGGCAACAACACGTCTTCTTCGCCTCCTACGACGTCGTCGTCGTCTTCGTGGGTTCACTTGCGCTCCGCCCTCTTCGTCGTCTCGTCATCTTCCCCCGCATCTTGCTCCTCCATCTCTTCCGATCGGTGACTCCTCGTTTTCTGTTTCTCCATTTATTTTTTTAATGTTTGTTTAAAGTTCGCTGCTTTTGGTGTTTCTGATGTCAAAGTTTGCTGCTTGCTGGTTTTTGGGGGTTTAGTTTAGCTCTTTTAGCAGCAACCCAGATCGGATCTTCCTACCCGGATCCGGTTACTGGGTGCTTTGGTTAATGCTTTAGATCTTTACTTGTTGGGGTCTGCTTGGTTTGCTTTACTTGAGTTGAGCTTCTCAGTCTTACTAGGTCGGTGTAGAGTTCTCTCTTTTCGGTTTGTGAAGTACTTACTCCTTTTTGCCGGAATGGTGGGTCACAAATGGTTGCTATCTGTAATGTTGTTGCTTATAGGTTGTCAATTGATGACATTTCAAGTGGTTTTGCTTCTTTCTCTGCTTTCTTCCGAGTTCCCTGCTTCGTTCCCTGCCTATTTTGCAGCTACATTTTTCAGCTTCGAGCAGATGTGTATCGATCTTGTGAAACTGTAAAAAGGCATCACTTTTTGTGTATTTCGGTCTGCTTAGGCAGTAATGTAATTAATATGTTTACACGATTAGCTGCTTGCTTGTGTTCTTCCACGTTTATTGTTGCTGCTGTATTATTGTTACCAGCGTTGCTTTTGCTTAAATTTTCCCCTGTTAATAAATGGCTACTGACAAACTCTCTTTATATGTTAAAAGTTATGATTTATTTTCCGGATATCTATGACAGGGCCCGTCTCAAGTCACCTTGGTCTCGCCGGAAGAGGAAAAGCACTCTTTCTCCTCAGCAATGGAAAAGTCTGTTCACATCAGAGGGAAGGCTTAGAGGTGGTGGTGTTAAGTTCTTGAAGAAAGTTCGCAGCGGAGTGAGTATATAGCAGTGTCTATTCTGTCTACTTTGCCATGCTAAGACTACTGGATATAATCATCTCTTGTTTGTATGTACAGGGTGTTGATTCAAGTATTCGTGCAGAGGTTTGGCCTTTCCTTCTTGGAGTGTAAGTTTCTTCAATCATCTACCAGTCACTGCATGTTTGTGGTTGGGTGGTTGCTCGCCACATCGATATATAATCTTCTATTTTGAAAGTGCTTATGTAAGCAAATGAATTGTCCAAGAAAGAACAAGTTCTCACCAACTCTTTTTCTTATAACAACCTTGTTTGCACTCACTATTATTGTTAATCTCCAAGATCCTGTTTCTTATAAGCTTTACCAGTAGAGTACAGTAAGTTGATAATACTCGTTGATAGATGTAAAATGACATGATGTCTCGGAGTCATGAATTAGTTAGCATGTTCGTCCTTAATAATTTGCTGAATCATTAGTAGTTGATAATTCTGAAATAGCAGTCTTTGACCATTTCTATAACTAAACATAGCATCTGATCTTTCTTCTATTTACCATCCAACAGCTATGAATTAAACAGCACCAGAGAAGAAAGAGAGGTCATAAGAACTAAACAAAGGTACATCTTTGTCAAGCCCGTGCTAGAAGTTTGAGTTTTTCTGTTTTAGCACGTTGATCCAATAATTTCGTCCAATGGGTTCTGACAATCATTTCTCTGATTGACCCCATTGGATTTTGCTATTATTATCTTGATTCATTGTGGTCCTTTCATTCAGAAAGGAATATGAAAAACTTCGAAGACAGTGCCGGCGACAACTTAAGCGCAGCAGCTACAGTTTTAATATGAGTTTAAGTGGGGAAACTAATGAGGATGATGCTAGAAGTAGTGTTCAAGATCTGGACTCATCAAGTTCCGATGATGTGGTTAGTGCCAGAGAGTCTCTTTCCAGTGAGGAAAGGAGTCCCGAAGTTGAAGACTCCGATGATTCATCTACTGCTTTCTTGTTGGAAGGCGATAATGATTCCACACAGATTGCAATTAATGATGACTCGGCCTTGAATTCCGAGTCGTCTGACTCTGAATCATCCGAAGAACCTGATGCCATTCAGGTTTCTTCTATTTCAGAAGGAAGGGAAGAGAATGATAATGGAAGGGAAGACAATGATGATGATGTGCCAACAAAAGAAAGTGTTTCACCTGCTAGGACTGAACTTAATTCAGAGTTATGTTCTAGTGAAAATTTTGCAACATGGCAACGTATAATACGCGTAGATGCAGTGCGTGATAATCCAGAATTGATACATTTCTCTCAATCTCAGACAGTGGTATCTGAAATCAGAGCACGGCGCTCAGCTCAGACTGTGGGTTTGAAGGACTTTGATCACCTGGAACCTAGCAGAATTTATCATGCTGCTCGATTGGTTGCTATTCTTGAAGCCTATGCACTGTATGACCCAGAAATTGGTTATTGCCAGGGGATGAGTGACTTACTTTCTCCAATAATTACAGTGATTACTGAAGATCATGAAGCCTTCTGGTGCTTTGTTGGCTTTATGAAGAAAGCTCGGCACAATTTTAGACTTGACGAAGTAGGTATAAGGAGGCAGTTGGGTATTGTTTCAAAGATTATCAAGTACAAAGACTCGCACTTTTTCAGATACTTGGAGAATCTCCAAGCTGAGGACTGCTTTTTCGTTTATAGGATGGTTGTGGTGCTATTTAGAAGGGAATTGACATTTGAACAGACGATTTGTCTCTGGGAGGTCATGTGGGCAGATCAAGCAGCTATAAGAGCTGGCATTGGAAAATCGGCATGGAGTAGGATTAGGCAGCGAGCGCCACCAACAGATGATTTATTGCTCTATGCCATTGCAGCCTCTGTCTTGCAGAAGAGGAAATTGATAAGCGAAAAATATAGCAGCATGGATGAGATTCTGAAGGAATGCAATAGCATGTCCGGGCAGCTTGACGTATGGAAGCTCTTGGATGATGCTCATGACTTGGTAATGAATCTTCACGACAAGATCGAGACGTCTTTCCAGTAGCACGCTTCTTGGTTATTTCTAAAGCTTGCATTAGGCAATTGAGGCTTCCTCTGCTGCTACATCGAAGCTCAAACAGACTCAATAACGTCTGCTGCCATCCTGAATGAAGGTCGGCGAAACAACATCACCGTGCTCGACTCGTGCTGTACTTCTGCAATCTCCTTGTCATTGCATCGTGGTCCGGATTTTTCAAACTCGGAATATCTGTGTCGATGATGACTCCGAGGATCGAGAATTTTGGTCCCAATTCATAGAGCATCAGGTAGTGAAACTGTGTTATAGGACAGTGAATTCTGGGACCTGCTGATGATTTTATTTGTACTACTTTTGACTAGAACTTGAGTGAAGCTTCTCCTCTGCGATAGGGATGAGATTTGTTTACATATTGTACAACTATTTAAGCTGGCTGGCAATCCAGTTAATATTTATTTATTAGATAAAAAATTTTCACTTTCTCCGCTGATCTATATGGTACATAATTTCTTGGATTCGACAATGAAAAAAATACGATTAGAGACTTACCACTAAAATATAAACGCCCGACTTGAAACTCACTGGCCTCGAATGGTACAATGCATGTCTCAGTGATAGTTAACTCAATGGTAAGAGAATTTATTACTGAGAATTAAATCGAATTAAGAAATTTTGTTTTAATCTTATAAATGTAGAAGACACAATTGGACAAACTCTTAATAATAGAGCTTGACAATGATTTATTATTCCGCTTTGAATACAAAGATTCACCAACAACAAACAAAGTCGACGAAAAATTTGATTTATTTGAGTTTAAACCTTACAAAGCAACATCTAAATAAGATTAGACAATATTTTACTATGAATCCAAAAATATGCCTATTCTCCTAAGGAACTATTGAATTCAAAAATAAAAGACATCATTGAGATATAAGTCTCATAAATAAGTTTTAATAGTGATCCACGAAATACAAAATTCACCACCAGCAAAAAAAGAATTAGAAAATGTGATTATCCTGAGTTTAAAACTTTCGTAATGTAAGAAAAAATATTATTAGAAACACCCGAAAATACCAACCAATAGTTTTTTGATTCTAGATACCCGAAGGTAAAAAATTGCTCTATTTCAATGCACCAAGTATGAGAATGCGATAAGGTCCCCACATTTACCATCGTTCAGTAATATAATTCAAAAGGTACCGACAAATATTTGGATGCAAAAGACATGGCGTTGTTATATTTGATGTTATATTTTGATTAAGAGATATTGATAATTCAAAAAATTTCACATTAAATATCTATTAATAAAATTGTCATTTAAAAATTTTATTATGTTCGAATTTAGTTTGTTATTTAAATAAAATAATATGACAAACATAAACCAAAAGATATCATGTCTCCTGAATTATTTTTTTCACGTGGGGAGTACTGAGATCTTGGAATGTGTGTAGAGAACCGCCGTAGATTAAGCTAAAAGTTATACTATACTTTTTATTTAATCAGTTCTGCGCATAAATTCAACCGACCTTGCATGTGCAGGGAAGCACGAGAAGAGACAAGTATTAATTTCTAAATTACCACAAACAAAAGAAACTATCAAGTTACAAATAAATTAAATGAAGGAAACATCATACCCATGTTCCAATTATTAATCTTTTTTTAGTTTAATTTTGGGGTCGACCGATGTGGGTGGCTGTTGGAAAACAGTCGACAGCTAAATAAACTGCGAACAGCCTCCTTGCATGTTACTCTACCAGCAGCTATTTAGCTTGAAGTTAGCTGATACGATCAATTAATTATTAGAAAGTTAATATTATTCGTTTGTTACAACGTTTCAAAGAGAACATTTTACGGAAAACACAGATAATCATGTAACCCAAGGAGAACATTCAAAGAGAACATTCGTTTGTGCCTACGCTTACTTGTTTACTTACTATTTCGTTCTTGTTGTTGCTGAATTATGTAACCAAAGGAGCTTTTGATTTAGGGTTTTGGTCCAAGTTTAAGACCAGAAGCCTGGCCATTTTTCCTATGAGTGTAAGCACATTCAAACAACTTATGTTATGGCATCTTCTTTTTACATACATATATATATATACACACACACATATATTGTATATGTATATGTATGTGTATGTATATATATGTAATACATATACATAGACATGTGTGTGTATGTGTGTATATATATACATGTCTAGTGATTATTGACGAATGTGTCAAAATTTTCAAAATAAATTAATATTTATGGTTTATTAATATGTAGTAAGTTTGTGAAAATACAGAGTCAGATCCAAGAAAAAATGAATATTTAATTAACTTGACGAACTAAACAGAGAGAAAGTAAAATGAGAGTTTGGTGAATGTTTGAAAAGAAAAACTAAACTAACAAACAGAAAATAAATATATGAAAAAATTAATGAGAAATAAATAGTAAATTCATGGTCGGAATAACATATAGTCAATCATAAGATCGTTAAAGATAATCTAATCTATCTAACAAATATGAATAAATCTCTCACAACCGCAAATAAACCACAAACATTCAATAATCAACTAGCTATGCAATCGCCTAACTAATTATTTATCACCTAACAATAGAATATCAACTATTTCTATTCTATAAGGCAATAGTATTGAGAACATATGTTCTAACTCCTAGCGATTATATTTAAATTTTGGTGTGTATAAACTAGCCTTATTTATTTCTAGTTAATTAGTTTGATACCAATCATTCCTTGCTGAATTAATTTTGTTCCTACTTCAATTCATAACTGCTAATCAAAAATTGATGACATATTAGTTTTAGAATAGATACATGATCATAAACTATTCAAGAACAATATTAACAACAAAAAGTAAGCAAATACTAATGAATAAGATAAAACAATATCCTCAATCATGGATTTTTCTCTCAAATCCACCAAGATGATTAGTTCCACTTATTAAAATAAAACATAATCTGTAGAATAGAAATATGAAAGAGATCCTTAAAATTAAAGCCAGATCAACCTAAAGAGATCCATAAAATTAAAGCCAGATCAGTCTTCAGTATTTTGGCCGTAATTTCCTCATCGGAACTCCGATTTTTACATTCTTTATATACGGAAAGAAGAAAGAAAACTCTTCAATTTTGTGTCAATAGATTTCTTCAAATTTAGCTAGTAAACTAACCAAAACTCCTCTCCGAATCAGCTATCCCTACTAAATTTCTTCTTTAAGTATACTTTTCAAAAAATTGTCTCTTTTATATAAATTGAATCCATTGTTCACCTAAAACTTAAATATTTATAAAATGATACAATATTTATAAATATTTATAAAAATTATAATTATCTTTTGAATTTTATAAAATAAATAAATAACAAATACTAATTTTTTCCAAGTAGTTAATTTTTAATTAGCATCATCTGCATTTGTAATTTATCATTTTATATTTTCTATGTAATATGAATTATTGCTAATTTAATATTTTTCAACAAAAAATATTATTGAGTGGATTTACAAAATTAATAATTTGATGCGAAGTACGGAATTTATATTAACGGATATTAATATGTGAATTAAAAAAATTAAAATTAATTGAGTTGATGATATAGAAGATAGATATATTTAATTGTTTATTGGCTAGGGATGAGTTGAGATGGGATGCGGTCTAATATGGAGTCCTTCAGTGATCATAACCCGAAGAGGATCTTAAGTCGTTCAGACATCTCTTACATACGAACATGACCATGACCCGAAGAGGAAGGCTGTAATTGTCCTTCAGGGGTTCAGACTCGTTTGAGACCGCGGACTAGTGATAACTTTACGACATGGCAACGAATAATTCACAAAATGGTAAGAAACTGTGGGTTTGAACTTTGAAGGACTATGGTCACCTGGAACCCTGAAGAATCTTCCATGCTGCAAAACTAGTAGCTATTCTTGAGGCCTATACCAGCTTATGTCTTAAACCGGGTATAGGCAGGGGATGAGTGACCAACTTTCTCCTGTAATCGCTGTTATCACAGAAGACGAGGAGGCTTTCTGGTGTTATGTAGGTTTGATGAAGAAAGCTCGGTACAATTTTAGACTTGACGCTTCGACAACAATTGTGTATTTTGCCACCACAATCAAATTTAAGGATGGTCATCTCTTCAAACACTTGGAAGAAATCCAGGCTGAGGATTGCTTTTTCGTTTAAAGGATGCTCCGAGGACGTAGTACCATGAAGGTGACAGTGAGCAAAGATACTAAGCCCTGACACTTCATAACAAATGCAGCAACAGGGCATTAGTCTATCGAATCGGGTCGGATAGAGGCAGGTTCCAAAATCATCCAGTAACAGACAACCATTGACGGGTTTTAAATCACGGCTTACCTTATTATCCAACCGATACAACCATTTATATCTGTCCATTCAAACAAACAACAGTGATGTTTCCACTTAACCACACAGATACCAAGTCCAAAGAAAACATTAAGCTAAAGTCTCGTCTCTGGATATAAGTTATGGTAATGCAAGGGGAATCCTTGAGAATGCTACGGCTCATTCTTTGTTGGTATACTTTCGGACAGCAAAGGCTAGGCCCAAGATCAACAGGGGCACAAGAAACTGCAAGAGCTTGAACACAAACTCCGAGGACTTGTTTGGGTTGTTAACTGTTTGCTGCGCTGGAATATAGCTACGCTTTGCTGGTACGGTCGATACATCTATCTCACCAATGTAGTACTGGTCCATCATGTCCCTGGCGGCGTCGCTGTGGCCAACGTCCTCAAAATCATTTGTTGCATCCTTCCCTGTGAATTTCAGGAAAGAAGTTGGACTTAGCCTCGGTTATTACATATGAGGAGATAAACAACCTGGCTTTAACAGATACTTGAAGGGGCTAGAGAAATTTATATTGTTAGCCCTACCAGTTGCCGACAGCAAAACTTCATCTCCACCAGGATGATCGTCCATAAATGGGGTGACATCATAAACCTGAATTTCAGATGAATCAAGACTACAGTCAGCAGGTTAAGACAGATAATCTATGCGAAAAGTGAAAATGTTGCAAACTTTGGAATTCACACATTCTAAATGGCTAGCATTCATACACAAAGTTCATCTCGTGGGGTTCAATTGCAACTAGATGCAGAGAACGATAAGGCACGAGCTGAGATCAAACCGCACTCATATCAAACGCAATTTGGCTGCTGCAAACAGAAGGTGGTACGCAGACATATAGGTGATTTATGAATACACCAGATCTGAATTGAAAGTAATGAGATATCTAAGGACATCACTCAAGTCAGTCTAGCAGTTGTAGTCGCCAATGTTGGTTTTCATCTAATATCGAATACAAAAGGAAGATACAAATACGGACAATAGGTTCCAGTTGGTTCAGAAACTGCTCTTCGAAAAAGTTTGTTCACTGATTGCTGTTAAACAGTGGGGATGAAACGAAATCAACCTCCCATCATAGGATTGGAGCAAAGCAAAAATGTTGGACCGACTTCATAATTACTTCACAGTCAAATAAGCGGAGGATACATCTATTGTTTTAAAGCTTTAACTTTCATTTCCTGAATTAAGTGGATTTGGCTTGTGTCAGACACAAGACAAATTCACACCTTGCACATCTATTGCTTTGAAGCCTTTAACTTTCATTTCCTGAACTAAGTGGATTTAGTTTGTGTTGGACACAAGACAATTTCACACCTCGCACATCTATTCCTTTAAAGCTTCTAACTTGCATTTCCTGAACTAACCGGATTGAGCTTGTGCCGGACACAAGACAATTTCACACCATGCACCAAGGGTATCACTCTCTCTAGACCTGGATGTTCAAAACCTATGGCGACACTTACAACAACAACCAAGATTGTCCGAAACCAACAATTAACATCAACAGTTCCATCAAATCAACCACACATGCAAGAAATCAACATACTAGCCCAACAAATGCTCAGAAGTTTCCACTAATATCAAAATCAGTACTCCAATCCAACCAAACAAACCACGAGCAAACAAAATCCAGACCAGAAGATAAGGAATTGAACAACAACAAAATAGCTGAAAGGACCAAGAAGGTCTGACCTTGCCGGAAATAATCAGCCAACAGTCCTTTGTCTTGTTGTGCTGAGAAACCTCCTCAAAGTTGTGAACCTTCGCCATCACTCCTCAATTGATAACTTCGCCACCAACCCCAGAAGAATCAGTCAACGCCCAAAATAATTGGTCAAAACCCAGAAAGAAAGAGTGAACCAACAACCAAAAGATCGCAACTTTATGCAAGAAAGACGAAGATCCAATCGACCCAGTAAGAGAATTCCCACAAGGAACTAGTTCATCACACAAAAAACAAACAAGAGAGAGAGAGAGAGAATTTGCCAAACAAAATGAATCGGAGAAAAATTGGTTAACGACAAAAAGAGATAAAATCAAGAGTAGGAATCAATTTTGCAAAACACTTACTTGATTCCGAGAGAGAAAGCGGAACTTTGGTAAGATTCTCTCTCTCTCTCTCTCTCTCTCTCTACGGGGTTGTGTTTTTTTTTTTTTTTTTGCGTTTTGGATGATCTTGTTGGCCTTTTATTTTATAGCGACAAAATCGAAGTGTGGTGCAATTTTTTATGATGTCGAAACGGCCCTCTTAAGTTTGGTCACATTTATTGGTTTGTGGGAGTTTTGTAAGAGGCGTAACAACCGTTGGGCTGAGGGCATTTTGGGAAGATCAGGATCCTGGCTCGTGGCGACCTTGGGTTTTATCTCTTTCATACAAGGCAAGTCAAATTTGGTGGCCAGTTTGTAATTTAATCGGTATCCATAATTTCTCCCCCAAAATATAAAACTTTATCCATTAAATATTTTATCTTAATTAAAAATACTTGAGTCAAAATATTGAAAATACAACAATATCAAATACTTGTTATTACTTTGAAGATATGACATTTTTTTTTTGGTGAGAGAAGATATGACATTTGGTGCGTCCTTATATCCTATGACGAGATTTAAAATACATAAAATCGATGGTATGAGTTTTTGTGGGTGATACAAACGTCAAATCTTAACCATGACTAATTAATTCCTTAACAGTACTAATAAATTTTTTAAATTAAAAATTCAATTTTTATGCATTTAGAATTTTGATTCGCATTTCTCTAACATGTCACGCACTCACACTAGACATGATCCACCAAGTCTAATTGTTTTATGGTATATAACTATATATGCAAGATCCACATGTTTTAGATTTTACCCTTTCTTTATGTTTACCCAGATCGACTCATATCATTTTTAGATTATATTTTTAGAAACAATACTTGTTTTATTTTACATGGCAACATCATGGCTTCGATGTATATTATTTAAAATTATGTATGCATGTTAAGTGAAAATGTCGACAATGTAGATCGATCTCGCGATGGCTTGGAATTTAACGCTTAAGTAACTCGGGTGGTCAGAACAGACTATGTAATCTACTCTACTCAAAATAAACTACTTGGGTATACCACTGCTAGGTGCAT
>SOPF01026459.1:43989-63217 GCA_012979155.1 Hypericum perforatum | reverse complement strand
ATGGATATTTGCTGGACTGGCTAATATAATTGGCAAAGGTCAAGTCGTGTGTCCCGGCCCGCTCGACTGCCATTGCCAACGCGACGGTCGCATCGTGAGCCCACAGGGCACGGACATTAAGTACAGGATCAAGCACATGGGGAGTTTCCTGATGGATTTTCACCTTCCATCTTGCCTTAAAGTCTTGGAGCTCTTGGGTAGCTGGAACATGGGCCCTGACGCCTAATGCACCCTGCATAGACCCGAAGACCGATGAGCTGAAATCTTCGAGCGAATCGGTCACTCCAGAGGTCATAATCCATACATAGCCCGTATCCACCATTCCGGCTTCTCGTGCTCTATGCAAGACGCGCGAACCGAGATCAGGCGACATGTGCAGTACGAACACTCTAGTCTGCATTGTCTTGAGTTTATACAGCTCCATGAGGATTACGTCGTCGCTCGCCTCCGGCAGGATGGGGCACCGGTACATGATCCGGGCGTTGACAGCGAGCAGGGCGTCATTCAGGTACGGTAGGATTCCGCGACCAAAGACATTGTCGATGTAGATGGCTACGGCATCTCTCCAACCGAAGGCTTGCACTACGGCGCTTACCACGTTGGCCTGCGTGGAGTCGTTTTGGGTGGCTCGAAAGAAGAATGGACTTCGGTCCGAAGTAAGTGTAGCGCTCGAAGCTGAGAATGAGATGATAGGAACTTGAGCCTTCTCTCCGAGATTTATCATGAAGCTGGCTTGCATCGAAGTTTTAGGTCCTAATATGGCTTGCACTTGCAAGTTTTCGATCAAGTCCAGGGCTGCATGTTTTATTCAGTTCAAATTATTATAAACAAAATTCAATGAAAAATTTATAGAGATTTCAAAGAATTCAATCAAAATTTACCACGCAATGGTACGCAAGCAAAGAACATCTTTGTTAATTAACTACTCCAAGTTGCTACATCTGAGCAAATCAGAATAATTGATGACGTTACACCTTGAGAAAAGTAAACATCTAATAAGTTTTATGAGTCCAGACAAGGACAAAGTACTTAGGAATGAGCATTTAATTCGATATTTGATTTTTGAATCTGAATCTATATTTTTTTATTTGAAAAGATAATTTAAATTATTCGAATCTAAATCTGAAAAAAAAATTGAATATTTGGATTTGGATAATTTACTATTCGATAAAATATGCACTTTGAATAATTCAAATCGGATAACCTGAATGCTCATTTTTAAAGACAAACATTTTTATAGAATGTAACAAGTTTTAGTGGATTAATCAATTCACTATACAAAATATCAAGTAGTTTGAAAAATCTATATAGAACAGCTGTTTCGATAATGCAATAGAACAGAGTTACTATTATAGCGAGAGAAAAAAACAAACAAATGTCAATAAGATTGACAACGAAATCCTATATTGGTTAGAACACATGAATCTCTAGGTAATATTTGAGAATCTTACGTACATACTATTTTTTAATAATTAGATAAAACTTAACTATAAATATAACATAGAATAGAGAGCCAAGAATAGTTTAACCAACATTAAATCATAAATCATATGATATTCATACAGTCATCAGATTGAACTAACCTGCAGCAGCAGCACCGACGACGTCGTCATAGGACTCCCTCTTCTTAATGACCAACCTGGTCTTGTAGTCCGTATGCGCTGCATAAAAACTAGAGAGAGCAATCTCGATGGCACACAAAACACCTTCCCCTTCTTTACCCTCCAACTCATCATACACAAGCCCTACATTCACTTCAACGCTAGTACTAGTACTTGTGTTTTGGGCCTCTGCTAATATTAAGCAAGTTGTCGAGGATGAAATTGTAATTAATATTATTGCTAGAGTGGCCACGAGGATGATATTATTACATACGAGGAGCTGGATTAGGCTATTCATTATGCGAGAAGATCTATTTCCTTGAGGTTTAGGCTTTGTGTTTTAACCAAGTGCCTACCTTTGTCTTCTTATATATAGATTCACCGCGTTGAGCTATACCGCATTTTCTTAGAAAGTTTGCAAGTCTTATTCCCGTGACGTAAAGATGGATGTCCTTTGAACATTTAACCGTCGGAGACATTTCCAATTGTTATATTGACTCCAACCTAGGTGCAATAAGACCAATGAGCAGATGAATCAACGGTCAAAAGAGTTGTTATACGTAGAAGATGAATCAAAAAACTTCATTTCTCTGAATCATCTGGTTTATTTGGTAAGTTGCTAGTTAGGTTATTTTATATATGTTATTAGTTATTAAATAAGATAACAAAAATTCAATTTTCATGATATAATATCAAATAAGTTCCATTTTTATGAAAAAATATCAAATAAGTTTAAATGTTCATCAACATTGGTGTATAAATTATTTGAATAAAATATCCAAATTTTAATTTAACAACTAGAAAGAGATCAAATTCAAATTAGCTCATAAAATTAGGTTAGATCAATAAAATTAAGGTTTTTTTTTACTTTGATGGTTAGAAGCATTGTAGGTTAGGAGACTACTAATTAAGGATCCTTTATTTTATTTTCTCGACATTTTGATTTTTTAAGTATTTAGCGAGGCGTTTTTTATTATCACGGTTGAATCAGGTCATTCGAGTACTAATGTACACATCCCGAATTTTTTTAATCTTGTCGCTAGTACTAATGTACAACGATTTAAACCATAGAGGATTAAAATATTTATTTTACTTCACAAAAAAAATATTAATTACCCAATGAATACAGTTAGACTATGTCAACCAAGTTCCACGAAACTCTTGGAATTTGAACAGAAGAAAATTACGCGAGATCATCTACTATTCGAACTAACTACTGAAGGAAGTTTTCAGCTTCCGCAGCTTTTGAATTGACCAAATTCATTATTAATATATAGATAGATGAATATTACCCTTTTTTTCTCAGAATCTTCCGATAACTAAATTATTCATTTAGCCTACTGGTATAGATTCAAACATATACTTTTGCGGTATGAAAAACTGTTCCTAATTTTGTTTTCCAATACAGTTTTGTTCTCGAGATACAAATTCGATAGAACTGAATAAACTAAAATGTTTTTTATACCTTGTTTGAACCTTGCTCGCAGTGCCATAAATTAACCAAAAGTATAATTTACAAGTTCGGATATTGATTTAAAAATAAAAAAATTTAGATTATTATGTACGTATGCACGTGATGCGTAATCATCGAATCACATATACAAAGTAAATTTCACAGTTTAAATCTTCTTAGAAAAGGGTTTAGATTAATTGTATACACAAATCAACAATACGAATATGCATAACACATCCATTAAAAATGAATGATATTACGGACAATCAGAAAGCCAGTACCCGATGTGACCCATTTGTCAGGAGCCTCCCGTTTCCTAGAAATGATGCGTTTTATTGTTTACACGGCGAAAATACCATTTGATCAACAAGTGGGAAATCTTTAATGGAGACTTCGTAAAATAAATAATCAAACAAAATGAATACGACATCTTGGCCGCCTGTCCGTCAACGGGGATTTAGGCACTACGAGAATTTTCTTTCCAATGGTCAAGTGCAAATTCAGCAAGAATACGTTACGAGACAGATTGATGAACATAAAATTCTTGACTGAAGCAGAAGTGAAGGGTTACGACTTTGGACGGGATGTTCTGAAGCGCAGAACCAGAAATGATAGACGTTGATAATTTAAACGTTGTAGGGTTATACACCTATAATGTTGACCCACACCTAGGCGAGAAAAGTCTAAGTCACCCCTACTCGTTAGAATCCCGAAACCCCCACCAAGAGATAACTCACCCCGTACTTACATACAAAATTGCAGCCGAGGACCTCACATAAAACCTAACGGAAAAGAGTTACCTAGTATCGACTGTTGTACAAAGTTAATCTCTCGGTAAAAATAATAACAAACAAACTTGCAATTTACAATGATCCTAAACAAACCACCCAAACTTTATATGACTCTAAACAAGTCTCAAAAGAGCTTATCTTAATTATCAATGTCATTTTTTGTCCGACCAATAAAATCGTTCACCCGATAATAGATAGTACATTTGAAAAGTTTGAATAGCGCATTGTTTATCATCGAAAATTTTGTGATTACGATGATTCCAACTTTTTCAGATGATAGCCACAAATAATCTGAACCACACCTTTCTGATTAGGCCGACACTTAATAGAGGTTTGTTGTCTTTTAATAGTCCAACAATGAATTTCCGATATGCATGTTGTATAGACCGATAAATATATTCATTAAGAAACAAAAAGATAACAATTTCAAAGAGCGTGAACCATTTGGACTTTTGGATTCTACTGTTTGTACCTAACCAGACAACCAATTTAGAGCAAAGATAGATGACTCCACGCAATGAATTTCCGATATGCATGTTGTATAAACTGATAAATATATTCATTAAGAAACAAAAAGATAACAATTTCAAAGTGTGTGAACCAGTTAGACTTTTGGATTCTACTCTCTGTACCTAACAAGACAATCAGTTTACTACGTACAACAGTCGAGTCAAATCAACATTGTGAGGCATCAACTTAGACCATCTACAGCCGTCGGGGCTGCGATTCCGCTAGTGTTACCTTTGTAATTTTTGCCTACAGCAGGTACATAAGCATGCCTATGTTATAATACCTCTACGTCAATTTTAATTTTTTCTTTAATTTAATTAATTATATTAAACTTAAATGTAACTTCGCATAAATTTTAAATGTTAAAATTAATTCCACATTTAAAAATATCTATTTTCCAAAAACATATTTATAAATAATTATAGAACAAATTGTCCTCAGATCCAGAGTCTTTGCTGAAATTGTTATTTTTGTCCCTTCTGTTTCGAAAAAAATACTTTCGTCCTCCTACTTTACTTAATTATCATTCTTAGGTCCCTGGTACCGGAATGCAAAAATTTCTCCAGCACCAAGAGACCTAAAATGACTATTTTGCCTTTTAGTCAAAAATTAAAAAAACACAAACTCGTTGTAGCAAGCTCAATCTAGCTCAACCCAAATGACAGCAACTTGCCCGACAAGAACTCGAACTCATTGCAGCCCCCAAAAAACTCACGTGATGGGGAGGACGAAGCTGAGAAACTACCATTGGCTATGGCAAAGTGTATTGGGCTAAGTGGGCAGCTATAGAAGAACCCGCCAAGAGCGGATCCTAGTCAACCCAGGCTCAAAGGGGCACTTTTGTATGGGATAGAGCACCTACTGTCGAACCCAGACTCTTCTGGGAGGTCTGGTGGTCGGGTTAGTGAGGTCAGCTCGGGTCCCATGGCCGTCGTCCAACCCCAACAACCATCGTCGTTCACCTCTCCGCCGCAGCAAGTCGCAACCCATAACCCAGTTTTTTTAACTTTTGACTAAAGGGCATAATAGTCATTTTAGGTCCCTTGGTGCCGGAGAAATTTCCCGATTCTGGTACCAGGACTTAATAGTGATAATTAAGCAAAGTAGGGCGACGAAAATATCATTTTCGAAACAGGAGAGACAAAAATAGTAATTTCAGCAAAGACTGAAAACCTGAGGACAATTTGCTCATAATTATATTACAAATATATGAAATTACAAAATTACGTAATTAATTACAAAATTAAAATTTTCATAAATAAATATAAATTACGTAATATCAACGACTACAAAATTTTTATCAAATAAATTCAATCAAATTAGAACGATATCAATTTTTTTATTGCAGAATTATGTATCCGCAATCATAAATTTTGATAAAAATGCAACACCTTGAGTAGAGTACAAAGATAAAGGCACTCTGCTATTACTAAGTTGTTAAGAAATTTTTCCAATGGTGAAGGCCATAACCTTTTAAAATACATGGCATAAAAAGCCATGCACACTCCATGCTCCCTGACATGCAAAGACACTGCGAGTGACACCGGTCCGCGCATCCCCCACTAATCAAGTGGAAGCATCACTCCCCGTGGTACGCATGGTCTTAAAATTGACCCTTCCTCTTAACACATGAAGACAATCAAGTATCCGGCTTACGTGAGCTTTTAATTAACCAAATAATTATTAATGTAAAGACGGAAATTTCAAAGGTGATTCTAGAATTGACAAAAATAGGAGATAATAAGTATATACACCAAGAAAATACTACAAAATGTGTTTCACATTTTTATTTATCTATCTACTACCAATTATGTACTAACAATGTCGAAGAATGACAGTAATGAGGCAATTGGGATTTTTTAAATGTATAATGAAAATCCCAATTGGTATCTGCTAAATAAGATTGGGCATTCCACCCAAAAAAAATTGTAGATTGGGCACTCACCAGTGCCAACTACCTCGCATTTCTCCACAGAAGAATTAAAAAATATATATCAAAGAGCAATTTGATCCTAACTGTAAAACGAAGTTGCAGACTGGTATCTTCATCAACCGACAAAGAATTAGTCCGATGGGGCGGAACGACAACAGGCAGGGTTAGCAAGAAGTGGCAACACCGAAAGGGAAAAATGGGTGAGGCTGGAGATATAACCATACCGATTGATCCGAATGATATGGAACTTGCGACGGATGCATTAGCTTTAGATCCATGTGGTCTTCATACAAATTATCACATCACTATCGAACTGCAATAAAGAGATTATCCATATTCCATGTTACGTATGATCAAAGTGAGCCACGATCCAATAAATCATATTGTAAGAAAGCATCATCTCCCAAGGCACAAAACTAATACTCTTTTAACAAATGACAAAACACGGGCATTAGACAGTAACACAAACACAGGCATTATCTTGTACCGAGAAAGATAATGTTCACAGGGATGCCAAGGGTAAACAAGCGAAATCATCACTAACTATTTGTGGTGCTTGCAGTGAGTTATTAAACAGCACCACTGGTAGTTTGAATTTCGTCTAATGTATGCCGCCACGCCTCTGCCCTGAACAAGTTGAGCATGAGCATTGAGCATCACGCTATGTCTAATGCAGAGGACATATTCAAAAGAGTTAAAAGGCATTGCAAATGTTAGCTTGCTGCATACCAATCAACTAAATGCCCAATCTTTTTATCGGCCAATAACAGAGCTGTAATGATATCCAACACAATAAAACACACTGTTTGCTCAAAAGAGCAAAGAACAACACAGCAAGTCTTCAGATCCGGCTTCTACGACGTTCATTGATGCCATTTCTGCACGAAGTAATTAAAGGTGGTGTCAACAAAATCATTGAATAATCAATCATTACCTCGAACTTAAAACTTCCTAGCCTTACTCTAGTAACTCTACAGCAAACCAAAGCAGACCGGACAAATGAAGTCATCAAGAGGGTGAGAATAGAACAGTAGTCATACAAAAAAGAAAACACTTTGCAGAGCTGCAGAATACAATCTCTGACCCATCCTTAAATATGCAAAATCATCAATACCATGTATTGGAAATACGCATCAGCATTTGA
This sequence comes from Hypericum perforatum, assembly GCA_012979155.1. Lineage (NCBI taxonomy): Eukaryota > Viridiplantae > Streptophyta > Magnoliopsida > Malpighiales > Hypericaceae > Hypericum > Hypericum perforatum. Next base: position 55,785 of record SOPF01026459.1, on the reverse strand, counting down.
ATTTTGAAAACACTTGAAGACCACAAAAACGATCATTAAAAAGAACAGCAAATCTAGGTGAACTTTTTAACAACCCGAGGCAAAGGTAACTTACCCATTGGCAAGTGGCACCTCCCTGCGACCACTATATGGTGGCGATCTGCTATAGCTGGGGCGGCGAGGTGAAATGCTGCGACGGCGAGGTGAAATGTTTCGACGTTTAGGTGAAATGCTTTGGCGTCTAGGGGATCTTCCACGAGGACTGTAACTTCTGCAAACAATAATTATTTAAAGATGTTAAGAAAATGTTGAGAAGAACATACAATTGGAAGGTCCGAATATTCAATTAGAAGATTCAATCTGATCCTGCTGTCAATCTAAGAATCAATTGAAGGAGATTGACCACGATAAGCCACTTATTACAATTGAAGATCCTGCGTTTAATTGAAGATCAAGAGGAGATCGATTATGCCCAACGGCTGTTCTCTTTATTGGATTGTAAATATATTCTTTCCTATTGTAAATTCTCGCTAATGTAGACTATAATTATGGTCAATTGTGTATCAGTACGTGTAATTGTGTTAACATTGAAATCAATTCGATCAATCCATTCAATTTCTCAATTTCATGGTATCAGAGCAATCCTGATTAACTAACTCAATTCAAACATTGTCATCATTCGAAGACGGAGCAAGCTCAAACTAGATTGATTCTTCTGCAAGCACACTGGATGTAGCAGAGAAGACCAGTTTCAAGAAGATACTGAGATCGAAGGGAACATAGGGTTAAAAATCACCACTGTGATGTTTAATAGAGCAAACTACCTATCGTGGTCAACAAACTAAGTTTGAGCTCTGCTCGAGCTTGGTTGGTATTAAAGTGTAGTCCAAGAGACTATTGTGCACAACGGTTATATTAAAGATGCTGAAGATTTAAAAGGAGTTTGAATTTTTTGTTTGAACGCTACAAAGATGGAATTCGTCTCAAGGTGGAGTACTATTTTTAGGTGATCTGAATTCCGAGCGACCATTATCTTTCCAGCGACCATTAGATTCGAGACTACTTATCAAACCCAGTGATCGCTAGCTTCCCAGTGACTGCTAGCTCTGAGTTTGCCTCATGGACCCAACAACTGCTAGCTCTGAGCTTGCCTCACGGACCCAGCTACCACTACAAGTCCAGCGACCGCTAGCCCATCAGGATTCTTCCTAATCTATAATTAGGGTTAGGATTACTTAGCTTAGGCTATATATGATCTTTATAGGTCTTATGACACAAGTCGATGATAACTGTGTGTTGAAGACATCTGTTGTAACGTTTTTCCATCATAGAGAAATTTCTTGTCGTCATGCTAATATGAATCTCGACACAAGATTCACAAAACGGACTGTTTATTAGGCTTGCTCACATCACTTGCACCCGTGGTTTTTTCCCTGTTGAGTTTTCCATGTAAATCTTTGTCTCGTTCTTTCTCATTTTTACATGTTGTTTCCTTCGATCCGTATTAACAATTCATGCTCCACTCCATGTATGTTAGGTTAGTCTTTTTTGGTGCTTTGAAGATTCTATCGATGAACCCAATTTGACCCCTTCCACTAAGGGCAATCTGCACTTTGTCATCATATCAGTAGGATTATTATGAGTATTGATCTTGCTCACTTTCACATCACCCTTGGTAATCACATCTCAGATGTAGTGATATCTCACGTGAATGTGCTTTATTCTCTCATGGAACACAGAATCCTTAGTAAAACTAATAGCACTTTGACTGTCACAGAAAATAGTAATGCAAGACGCATCTCCACAAAGCTCAGAATATAAACATCTCAACCATGTAGCATCTTTATTTGATTCAGTAATTGCCATGTACTAGGTTTCAGTAGTAGAAAGTGTAATAGTAGACTGTAAGGTTACTCTCTAATTCACAGCACAACCACCAATGTGAATACATAGCCTATAAGTGATCTTCTCTTGTACAAATCACCAACAAAATCAGAGTCAACAAAACTAATAAGCCCATCTTTTGATCTCCCAAATTGCAAATAAGCATTGAAAGTACCATGCAGATATCTGAAAATCTACTAAATAACTTTCCAATATTCCTTTCTAGGATTAGCCATCAATCTACTAACAACACTTAACGTTTGTGACAAGTCCAGGCATGAGCATATAATAGCGTACATTAGTGAACCAACTACACTGGAGTATGGACGTTTGATATGTAATTCATATTATCATCTAACTGTGGACATAGAGCAGATGATAATCAGAAATATGCAGCTAATGAAGTCTTCACTGACTTAACATCTTGCACATTAAAATGGCAAAGTACCTTGTCAATATAGCCCCTTTGACTGAGGTATAACTTTTCAGAGGGTCTATTTCTAGAAATCTCCATACCAAGAATCTTCTTCGCTGTACCCAAATCTTTCATCTCAAATTTACTACTCACCTTTTAACTTATTAATCTCTACCTTGTCTTTAGCAGCAATTAACATATTATCAACATACAGGAGCAGATAAATAGCTGAACCATCCACTCACTTCAAATAAACATAGCTATCATAATAAGACCTTTTAAATTCATGAGAAAGCTTAAAGGTATCAAACCTATTATACCATTATCTTAAAGATTGTTTCAATCCATAAAGAGACTTTTTCAACTTGTAGACTATGTCTTCTTTTGTAGGGACAATAAAACCTTCTGGTTAATCCATATAAATAGCATCTTCTAACTTCCCAAACAAGAATGCTGCTTTAACATCTAACTGCTGAAGCTCATAGTCTTGTACGGATACTATACTGAGTAGAGTACAAATAGAACTATGCTTCACAATAGGGGAAAAACTTTATTGAAGTCAATACCTGGAATATGGCTATAACTTTTAGCAACCAGTTTTGCTTTGTACCTTGTCTCATTACTTAGAGATATGCCTTCCTTCCTCTTATAAATTTACTTACATCGGATAGGTTTCTTCTCCACAGGAAATCTGACAAGATCTCAAGTGCCATTCTTTTTAAGTGACTTCATCTCATCATACATAGTAGTAATCCACTTACTACTTACTACTATCATCATTAACAATGGCCTTAGAATAGGTAGAGGGCTCGGTGGCTTCTTTAATCTCTTCTGCCACATTAAGAGAAAAGGCAACAAAATTTGTTTCATCTTCATACCACTTGGAAGGTCTTATATTTCTCATAGTTTTATCTACCACAATAAACTATAGAGGAGTATGCACCAAAAGTAGGGAATCCTCGTCAACAGGTGCATGAACATCAGCATCTTCTTTATCACCTGAATTAATAATATGCTCCATCTTAACATTGGATTTCTATGTACTCTCAATAGAAACATCAATAGAGGGATCAAACGGAACATCATCACGAATTATAGTAGTCTCATTAAACACGCATTTCTACTAATTACCATCTTCTTAATTTTAGGATTCCACAACTTAAAACCTTTTACACCAGGCTTATAACCAAGAAAGATACACCTAATGGCCCTTGACTCTAGCTTCCCATTATCAACATGAGCATAGGCAGGGCAGCCAAAAACTTTTATAATGGAATAATTTGCTGGAGTTTCAGGTCATATCTCAATTGGGGTTTTCTTTTCAATAGTAATAGAAGTAGCTTCAGCCCAAAAGCGCTTATGCAATCCTGCATTAGACAACATACAACAGGCCTTGGAAATAATAGTCTTGTTCATACGCTCTACTACACCAATTTGTTAGAGAGTATGGCAAACGGTATAATGTCTAATAATCCCATGAAACTTATAGTAGGATTCAAACTCATTTAAATTCCAAAGCATTATCAGTATGAAGCTTTTTCACCTTCCTTTTAGTCTACTTTTCAATCATGGTCTTCCACTCTTTGAATACTGAGAATGCATCAGACTTATGCTTCAAGAAATAAGACCATAACTTTTTGGAGTAGTCATTTATAATAGTCATCATGTAACAGGATCAGCCAATAAATATCTTTTAAGCTGGTCCCCAAATATCAGAATACACATAGTTAAGAATGCCCTTAGTTATGTGAGTAGTGATGTTGCTCTTTTGTACTTGCCAAAGACATATTGCTCATAAAACTTCATATGGTCATTGATATAACTATTAAGGAGTCCATGCTTGCTCAACTCTACTAAACTAAATTCACTTATATGCCCGAGATGCATATGCCATAAATTAGAAATATCATTATCATCAAAAACATTATATCCAATAATAGGAGAGGTAGTACCTGAGATTGTAGAACCTCAGAGAAAATAAAGTCCCTTTATCACAACAAGAGAGCCTTTCATGATCTTTAAAATACCCTATCCACTGATGAACTTGTATCTTTTATTATTAAGGACACTCAACGAGATGAGATTTCTCTTCATCCATGGAATGTAAATCTATCAAATTTCTGATCATGTCATCAAACATCTTGATCTAGATGAAACCAATACCTTCAATTTTGCTTGATGAGTTGTCATATAGCCCATAATAGATCCAGCATTAAGAATTGGTTTGAAGGTCATAAACCAATCTCTACGAGAACATATGTGATATGTGCAAGTTGAATCAAGATTTCACTCATTGTTAGCATCAGCACATCCAGTAAAAAGGGCAAGAGTCTCACCATCAAGAACATAGTTTGCAGAACCATCAATCTTGAACTTATTTATATTCTTCTTCTTCTCCTTATTCTGCAACTTATAATACTCAGAGATATTGTGCCTATCTCTACTATAGTACTTACAAAATTTATTATTCTTGCCTTTGGATTTTGAGCAGCCTTTGTTACCATTCGAACCTTTATCATAAGATCCATTGTTTGAGCCCTTCTCTTTTGATCTGCCATGAACCAATAAGCCCTCAGCATGAGAGTTGCTCAAAGCATCAGCAGACACTATCTATCGCATCTTTTCCTTGGCATACAAGGTTTTGTAAACCTCATTAAGGGTGAGGGTATCACAACTATAAATGATTGTGTATTTGAAATTTAGAATAAGAACTTAGTAGCGAACACAATAAGATTAGACCCAAATCTTCTTCGGCATACTTGACTTCCATAGACGCTAGGTCAGCAATGATCTTTTTAAAATCAAAGATATATTATAACAAGTTACCTCCCTCTTGTATCTTGTGTAAGATCAACTTCTGCTTTAGATGCATCTTACTGGTATGATCCTTCGTCATACAAATCCCTTCTAGCTTTAACCAAAGGGCAGTAGTAGTCTTTTCTTAGAGAACTTCCTATAGGATATTATTATATAGATGGAGTTAAATTTGGGATAAGGCCTTGCAGTCCTTCCTCTTCTTGCCAAAGCTGTCCAAAGCATCATCAAAGTCACCCTATAGCAACAATGCTTGCATCTTTACCTGCCACAAAGAGAATTGGGTATCTCAATAATAGTGAAAGATCATACTTTATGGAGGCTATCTTAAACATGCAATCAATATAACAAGCTCTAATACTAGTTATTAATATGGATCAAAGGGAACAATATATAAAAGCGAAAAAGAATGAGACACAAAGATTATGTGGAAATCCCAATAGGGAAAAACTAATGGTCACTGGGAATTCAGATCACCTTAAAATAACATAAATAACCACTTAGTTATGTCATGGATCCTAAATTCTATTGAAAATAACTTGCATGATTTGTTCAATTTTGTAGAGAATGCTAAAGATTTATGGGATGTAATTAAAGAGTTGTACTCGCACTAAAAAGACCTTTACCGAGTCTTTGAACTCAAGAAGGCAATTGTTGAACTCTAGAAAGACAAAAGACCTTTGTTGAATATCTCACCAAATTCAAGATGATGTAGAGAGAACTATCAAAGCTAAGGCCCTCCACAGTCGATCTTGTCATAATCAAAAAGAGAGAAGATAAAAAAAAGGTCTTCAAAATACTCATGGGTCTTGGCCCAGATAATGAATCTTTGCAACAGGTAATCTTTACTGCTACTAATCTTCCTCTTATTAACACTATATGTGCTAGAATCCAAAAGGAAGAAAACCCAAAAAAAGGCTTATGGGAGCACTCCAAAGAAGTGAACAAACTCCTGAATCAACTGCCTTTACCATGAACTTTCAAGGCAGATCCAATATCCAAAGATGAGGTGGTAGAACTGGAGGAAGAACTAATATTCTTTGCAATTATTATGGAAAATAGGGACATCCCAAGGAGAAGTGTTGGTTCCTCTATCCTCACCTACGACCTCTGTACGGGGACAGACTCAATCAAGACCATTTGATTGACAATTTCAATGCCTTTGTTTCTGCAACATAAAAGACACCATCGAACTCCATCAAGGACATCGCACAGAGGGTCTTACAACATCTGAAGATATGAGGAAAAGTCAACTCCTGCGCTAATAAACTAGCTCCCAAAATCTTAAGTGAAGGTACTTCTAATTATAATGCAAATCTAACGATTACTACAAACAGTTGTCATATTTCTAGAGGAAATCTCACTTGGATTATAGAGTCATGAGAAAATAAACACATGACTCACAACATCAAACTAATTCTTTATCTAAAAAAGGTCGAGAATCAATTCATTAGCATAGCAAACGGATCAAAAATCCTAATAACTGGAATCAGGGCTACGAACTTTTTTTTAAATAATTACAAAATTGATTCTCTATATGTCTCAGATTTATCTAGTAATCTATTATCCTTGAGTAGATCACAAAATAACTTAATCGTCAAGTTGTTTTCTCAGCTAACAAGGTTGAATTTCAAGACTCCTTAATAGGGAATAAGATTGATGAGGGTTCCTTGGTCAATGGGTCGTACGAGATCAAACAAACTCACGTTGCTGCTCTCACATCCCATACAGACAACTCCTTAGTTAAGCTTTGGCATGCTAGATTAGGCCACCCTAGCAATAAAGTTTTATCTACTCTATTTCCTAAATTTTGCAAGACTGATATGCATTGCAATAGCTGTAAATTTGTGAAGAATAATAAACTGCCTTTTACTGCTTCTGAATCTGTCTATACTGAAAGTTTTGAATTGATTCACTTGGATGTATAGACTGCTCATTTATTATCCTATAATGGTTTCCAACATTTGATCATGTTCATTGATCAATTTAGCAGTGGTACTTGGATTTATTTGATAAAATATAAGAGCGAGGCATTTAAAGCCTTTCAAGACTTCCACAGGTTGGTCATGAATCAATTTAATGCTTGCTTCAAAAAAATTTAAACTAACAATGGCATAGAGTGTAAAAAGGATTTGTTGAGCACCTGAAGAACTTCGATATCGTACATCAAACATTGTGCACCTATACGCCTCAATAAAATGGCATCGCAGAAAAAAAAACAAGCATCTAATTGACGTGGCACGCTCAATAATGATCAAGATGCACCTTCAGAAGAGATTTTATAGCGATGACATCCTCACCACTTGCCACATCTCAATCGGACTCTTACGAAGACTCTACAAGGCAAAGCACCCTCAGATGTCCTCCTTAAATGAAAACCCGATCTTAATTACTTGCTTTTTTGTTGCTATGTATTTGTTTATATCCCTATAGAGAAAAGAGACAAGCTTGATAAAAGAGCTATCAAATGTGTATTTCTGGACTACTCTAGAACATCAAAAGGGTACAAGTGCTATTGTCCAAGGCCTAGACAAAAAAATTTCTCCCATGATGTTCACTTCGAAGAATTGCTGCCCTACTTCAAAGGACCTATTGAAGAACCAGCCGACGCAATTCAGGGGGAAACTTCCAAGGGAAAAGGTAATGATTTGATGTTATTACCTATTATACCTAATAATTTGCCTCTAATTGAAACCAAAGATAAATCGACAAAGGACCAAGAAGCCCCAAAAATAATAGAATCAATTTCACTATTGGCAAAAATAATTAAATTAGGAAATTCAGTTGTGATTGATGTCGAAACCACAATAATAACTAAAATTGAAGCAACTGAAAATCAGACCATCACCTCCAGACCTCCGGATGCAATTGATCTTGATAAATTAGACTCCCAGGAAAAAGGTAACGACTTAAGTCCCAATCTATAGAAAGCATCTATTAGGAAATCAACTAGAATTAAATAGGTTAGTAGTAAATTAAAGGATTTTCAAACCTTTCAAGGGTACTATCCTATTGAAATCATATCACTTACGATAAAATTAAGCCAAAACACCTTGCTTTCATAACTTCTGTAGACAATAATTGTGAACCTAACTCGTACTTTGAAGCTGTCAAACATCATGTATGGAGAGAAGCTATACAAAGAGTTAAATTCTTAGAAAAGAAATCAAACCTGGTCAATAATTGATCTCCCATGAGATAAGAATTTAATCAGTTGTAAATGGGTTTTTAAAATCAAACATAATATTGATGGTACCATTAAAATGTATAAGGCAAGATTAGTTGTGAAAGGTTTCACTCAGAGCCCCGAGATTGATTACAGTAAAATATTCGTTGTAGTAGCCAAGATGAACATCATATGCATCCTAATTTTACTAGCTTTGAATCAAGGATGGCAATTAGAACATATGGATGTCAAAAATACTTTTTTGCAGGTAATCTTGAGGAGGAAATCTATCTCAAAATTTCTCTTGGTCTCAGATCTGATTCTCACATTAAGGTAGTGCAAATTAAACAAAGCTATCTACTGATTGAAACAATCCTCTCGAGCACGATACAATCAACTAAGTGGTGAGTTGATTAAACTTAGATTCTATAAGTATTACTCTGATTGTAGCTTATTTGTGTGCTCTGGGCAACAGGGTAAAGTTATTGTCCTGATTTACATAGATGATATCTTAATTACATGTGATAGCAAGGTCTTAATTAGCAAATTGAAAACTGAATTGCAAAAGGGGTTCGATATGAAAGACTTAGGTAAAGTCAAATATTTTCTAGGTGTAGAATTTACTTATTCACCCAAAATTTTGTTTATCAATCAAAGGAAGTACACAATTGATTTGCTTAAACAAACTAAGAAACTCGGATCCGCTCCTTTTAAGACTCCAATTGAACCAAATTTGAAAATCTTCAATCTCAAACAAAAAACTATCATTGATATTTAGAGATTTCAAAGAATTGTTGGTAAATTGATCTATTTAATTATTATTAAGCCTGGTATCACTTATGTTGTTAGTGTGATTAGCCAGGTCATGCACTCTCTCAAGGAAATTCATCTAGAGCTTGTAAATTGCATACTTCAATACATTAAGCACTGTCCAGGGAGAGGCATCCTACTACATAATAACAAACATCTCACTATTTCTATGTTTGTTGATATCGATTAGACTAGGCATATCAATGATCGCAAGTCAACTACTGAATATTGCCTATTCGTAGGAGGAAACCTAGTCATTTAGTGATTCAAAAAATAAAGAGTTGTGGCCCGATCTAACACTAAAGCAGAGTATCAAGCCATGGCATCTACTGCATGCGAACTAGTCTGGGTACGAAGTCTGTTAACCGAGTTAAAAATCAAAGTTCAATGTCTTATGAAGTTGTTCTCCAACAACAACAAAAATACATCAAAATAGACTGCAATTTCATCTGAGACAAAGTCCAAGAAGAAATCATTACCACGCCTTACACTCTGAGCAAAGAACAAACCGCAGACATCTTTACCAAAACTTTCGAATCCCAACAATTCAATTACCATTTGAGCAAGTTGGGAATTCGCGATATATACTCCTTAACTTGAGAGGGAGTATTGAGAAGAATATTCAATTGGAAGGTCCGAACATTCAATTAGAAGATTCAATCTGTTCCTGCTGTCAATCTAAGGATCAATTGAAGGAGATTGACCATGATTGAGTAAGCTACATATGGCAATTGAAGGTCTTGCGTTTAACCGAAGATCAAGAGGATATCAATTATGCCCAACGGCTACTCCCTTTATTGGATTGTAAATATATTCTTTCCTATTGTAAATTCCTGCTAATGTAGACTGTAATTAGGGTCAATTGTGTTTAAGTACGTATAATTTTGTTAACATGGAAATCAATTCAATCAATCCATTCAATATTCTCAATTTCAGAAAGATAAATTGTTACTTAAATTTTCTCAAACAAGCAAGTTTAACAAAAATAGTATTTTGAAATATTTTTGAATTTATAAAAAGCTGTAATTGTTGGAAAAAACACTTTATGCAAGGGACAAAATTTAATACTAAATTTTTGGAAAAAATATTACTTATTAAGATAGAGGAGTGATAATCTTTTTATACTGGTCCGAACTCGAGATCATTAATTATTATCAATTTAGAAAAATTATTACTGTAAAAAAATTAATTTACAACAATTTTACCTTAAGTTATGTGTGAGAAAGAAGCAGGAAGTCCAAAAGGTATAGGTAGAGTGAAATTTCCAAGCACAATAGACTGGTATATATGATCATAAGCGAGTTGATTCCGTGACAAAGACATAGTGCAATTACCTCACAAAATAGTGTAAATTTATGTTGAGTCTACGTACTAACTCAAAGGAAAACACCATCGCTATTCGGATCAGGCATGAATAAGAACTAATCAGACATGAGGGAAATAGTTTTGAAAGATCAATAGCAGACATTTCCATTGGGCTTGGCTCTGGTCTTAGGATGAGCGTCAGGCCTATAAAATTAATGTACAGGGTCAACGAGATCGGAAAATCTCCCCCCTTATCCGGGCTAGCTAGACATATTGGAATATATCGAAAGATTACACGAAAGGCGTTCATAGTTTAATCATGGATTAATCATAAGATAATTCTATCTAATTTGTATCGCATTTAGATAGATTTTTTCTTATGTTCATTTAGGAAAAAAGTTGCAATCATTTAATGGCGTTACAACGATAAGTTTAGTTAGTTATTAGTTTTGCGATTAATTTGTAATACATAAAAATTTACTTGTTCAAAAAAATTCAAAATACTATTGGATTTGGAATAATAACTGAAATCGACGCACGCGACTAAATATTTAGGTTGGACGACAAGATGATTTGAAAGGTTTGAATGCATCAATTTCACCACAGGATTTTACTAAACTTCCAACCTGAAAATTGGCCTAGTGACTAATATCCATAGTTAGATGAGCCTCGGAACTTGGACTAGGGAATTCGAAACCCGACGTAGCAGTTACATCCTTGTCCAAGAAGTCGGACTCGACCGATAGAGTGGATGGGCTAGGTGCGCCCGTGCCGCCGCCACCATCCGCGAAACATGCACTGTTTCGTGGATGTTTGTTTGCCGGGAAGGACTTCCAATCCTTCCCGGAGTAGATTTTCAGCGCCTTCCGGACCTTGCTCCAGCTTGTCGAGTTCTCCAATTCCGAGGACTGCTCAAGGTCCCGCTTGTTATCGCGGACAAACACGGCAACGGACAGTACAAGAGCTAGGCATGACGCTATTCCAGCTATTATAAATAGTCCCAAGAAGCTATTCACGTCGAGGCTGGTTGAAGTAATTGATGTGCTAGAGTCAGGACAGTTTTTTTCCTTGGCAAACCACTGTTCTTCGATCTGATCCATTCTGCCTCCTTCTTTCACCTCCAGGATTGCCTTGGAAATATCAGATACTAAGGGCGAGCGTTTGGAGAACACAAACCCAAATCCATCAGTCTGAAACCCGGGTTCGACGATGGTATACTTGTTGCAGTACTGTGCCATGAAGAGCTTCATACAGGGCGCGTCGTCGAACGCAGCAGCCACGCCACCGTTCTGGAAGAGCCCGTGGAGCTCCTTCGCGGATTTGAACATGATCAGATTGGACTCTTCGAATCCTAAACCCGTGAGGATCGCCTTTATGTAAGAGCCTTGCTCGTACCCCACATTCTCCCTGTTCCGAATGAGAT
>SOPF01026459.1:0-43979 GCA_012979155.1 Hypericum perforatum | reverse complement strand
ACCCTCCAACTCATCATACACAAGCCCTACATTCACTTCAACGCTAGTACTAGTACTTGTGTTTTGGGCCTCTGCTAATATTAAGAAAGTAGTGGAAGATGATATTGTAATTAATATTATTGCTAGAGTGGACACGAGGATAATATTATTACGTACGATGAGCTGGATTAGGCTACTCATTATGCTAGAAGATCTATTTCTTTTAGGCTTATGCTTTGTGTTTTAAGCAAGTGCCCACCTTTGTCTTCTTATATATAGATTCACCGCGTTGAGTTATACAGCGTTTTCTTCGAAATTTTGCGAGTCTTATTTCCGTGACGTAAAGATGGATGTCCTTTGAACACTTAACCGTTGGAGACATTTCCATCTGTTATATTGACTCCAACCTAGGTGCAATAAGACCAATTAGCAGATGAATCAATGGGTCAAAGGGTTGTTATACCTATTATTTTAAATATTGAACCAGAAGATGAATCAAAAAAATTCGTTTCTCTGAGTCATTTGGTTTGCTTGGTTGAGTTGCTAGTCGAATCGAGATTCTTTTATATGTTATTAATTATTAAATAAGATAAAATAAATTCAATTTTTATGATATAATATCAAATAATTTCTATTTTTATGACAAAATATCAAATAAGTATAAACATTCATCAACATTGATGTATTTTGAATAAAATATTTAAAATTTTATTTAACAACTATAAAGAGATCAAGTTCAAATTTAGCACATAAAATTAGGTTAGATCAATAATTTTTTTTTTCTTTTGATGGTTAGAAACATCGTAAGTTAGGAGACTATTAATTAAATACTTTCCCACATTTTGCATTTTTTAGTATTTGGCTAGTCATTTTTTATTATCCCGGTCAAATCAGATCATTGTAACTAATGTCTAATTTTAGTTGAAAATCAAGTCAAATTTGATCCTAATTAACAGTTTCACTGATTGGATGACAATCTTTAAAATATTATTATACCAAATATTATGATACCTTAATTAAAATATCTCAATTTATCATTGTTAACGAGTTACACTAGGATTTAAAACCTAGATCTAATATTAAGTAATGTCGTCCTTTGTCGTCTTGCACATTGTCATTTGATAAATTATTTTTAACTTAAATTTAATTAATCATTCAAATAATTATTTAAATGAATAACTGGGTGCAATGAGAAATTTTTTGAGCTCATCATCGAATTTGCTAAACATCGTATATGTGCGTATTGTTAGACTATGGTCATTACCGGTGGACTAGACTTGGAGAGTAGTCAGGGGCGGACTTACTTCATATATTGCCGACACTTAAAAAAAAATCGGTAAATATGCATATTTTTTAATGTATAATTCCCACTAAAATAAAAAAATGATTTTATTAAAAATTAATTAATCTACAAATTGAAATTATATCGTATATTATTCACACATCTAAAATTTTCTAGTTTTGCCTCTGACACTAGTACTGATGTACAACGATTTAAAACATAGAGGATTAAAATATTTATTTTACTTCACAAGAAAATATTAATATACCCAATGAATACAGGTAGACTATGTCAACCAAGTTCCACGAAACTCTTTGAATTTGAACAGAAGAAAATTTCGAGAGATCATCTACTATTGGAACTAATTAATGAAGGAAAATTTCAGCTTCCTCAGCTTTTGAATTGACCAAATTCATTATTAATATATAGATAGATGAAAATTACCTTTTTTCTCATAATCTTCCGATTTCCAAATTATTCATTTAGCCTACTAGTATAGATTCAAACATATACTTTTGCGGGAAGGAAAACTGTTCCTAATTTTTTTTTTTCAATACAGTTTTGTTCTCGAGATACAGATTCGATAGAACTGAATAAACTAGAATGTTTCTTATACCTTGTTTGAACCTTGCTCGTAAGACAGCAGTGCCACAAATTAACCAAAATAATAACTTACAATTTCGAACACCGATTAAAAATAAAAAAGTCAGATTACACATAGTTCTATCTTGTACGTGTGTACAATATGCGTAACTATCGAATTGCATGCACAAAATATATTTGACGATCCAGATTTTCTTATATCAAAGTTTAAATCAATTGTGTACTGAATATTGTCTAGAACATCTATTAAAAAATGAATGATAATACGGACGATCAGAAAGCCAGTACCCGATGTGACCCATTAAACAATTAAACTAGAATGTTTCCTAGAAATGATGCGTTTTGTTGTTTTATTGTTTACACGGCGAAGATATCATTTGATAACCAAGTGGCAAATCTTTAATGGAGACTTTGTAAAATAAATAATCAAACAAAATGAATACGACATCTTGGCCGGCTGTCCGTCAACGGCGACTTAGGACTGCGAGAATTTTCTTTCCAATGGTCAAGGCAAATTCAGCAAGAATACGTTATGAGACAGATTTATGAACAGGAAATACATGTGTAACGCTTGACTGAAGCAGAAGTGAAGGGTTACGGCTTTGGACCTATAATATTGACCCACGCCTAGGTGAGAAAGAAAATAGTGGTTCTTACAATGAATTATCTGAGATCAATAACTAACTCACCCCGTATTTACATACAAAATTGCAGCCGAGGATCTCACATAATACCCCAACGAAAAAGAGTTGTCCCGTATCCATTTGTACAATAAAGTTAAATCTCTCGATAAAGATAATAACAAATAAAGTCGGAATTTACAATGATCGTAAACAAACCATTCAAATTTTATAAGACTCTAAACAAGTCTCAAAAGAGCTACAATTCTTAATTATCAATGTCGTTCATTGTCCCGACCAATAAAATCATTCATCCGATAATAGATAGTATGTTTAAAAAGTTGAATATCGCATTACTTTTCCTCAAAAATTATGTGATTACGTTGCTTTTTCAGATGATAGCCGCAAATAATCTGAACCACATCTTTTCGATTACACCGACAATGATTTAAAAATGTCAACTAAAGCAAAAAAAAATATAAGTTAATCATGTTAAACACTTAATAGAGTTTTGTTATCTTTCAATAGTGCAACAATGAATTTCCGATATGCATGTTGTATAGACAGATAAATATATTTATTAACAAACAAAAATATAATAATTTCAAAGAGCGTGAACCATTTAGACTTTTGGATTCTACTGTTTGTACCTAATCAGACAACCAATTTAGAGCAAAGATAGATGACTCCGCGCAATCAATTTCCGATATGCATGTTGTATAAACTGTCATTGAGAAACAAAAAGATAACAGTTTCAAAGAGCGTGAACCAATTAGACATTTGGATTCTACTGTTTGTACCTAACCACACAACCAATTTACTACGTACAACATTCGAGTCAAATCAACATTGTAAGGCATCAACTTAGACCATCTGGGGCTACGACTCCGCTAATGTTACCATGTAAGTTTGTAATTTTTGTCTGCAGCAGGTAGAGAAGCATGTCTCTATTATAATACCTCTACGTCAATTTAATTTTTTTCTTTAATTTAACTAATTATATTAAATTTGAATATCATTTTGAATAAATTTAAAATATTAAAATTAATTCCACACTTAAAAATAATTATTTTGCAAAAAAAAAATATATCTAAATAATTATAGTTACAAATTACATAATTAATTTTAAAAATAAAAATTTCATAAATAAATACAACATACATAATTAACTAATTTTTCATCAAATAAAAACACTTGCTAGTATTAGGTATGTTGTTAAAAAAAATTTCCAATTGTGAAGGCCTTGACCTTTCAAACTACATGGGATAAGAAGACATACACACTCCAAGTGACTCCATGCTCCCTGACATGCAAGGACACTGCGAGGTACAGTGGTCCGCGCATCCCCCACTAACCAAATGAAAGCATCACGCCCCGTGGTACACATGATCTTAAAATTGGCCCTTCCTTCTGGAATACATGAAGACAATCAAAGATCCGGCTTCCGTGAGCTTTGAATTAACCAAATAATTATTAATGTAAAGATGTAAATTTCAACGGTAATTCTAGAATAGACAAAAATACGAGATGATGAGTATATACACCAATAAAAATACTACAAAATGTGTTTCCCGTTTTTTCTATCTATCTACTACCAATTATGTACTAACAATGTCGAAGAATGACAGTAATGAGGCAATTGGGATTTTTTAATTATCTAACGAAAAACCCCAATTGGTATCTGCTAAATAAGATTGGGCATTCACCAGTGCCAACTACCTTGCATTTCTCCACAGGAAAATTAAAAAATATATATACCAAAGGGGTAATTTGATCCTAACTGTAGAACGAATTGCAGGCTGGTATCTTCATCAAAGAATTAGTCGGATAGAGCGAAACGACGACAGGCTCCTAGCAAGAAGTGGCAACACCGAAAGGGAAAAATGGGTGAGGCTGGAGAAAGAACCATTCCGATTGATCTGAATGATATGGAACTTGTGACGGATGCATTAGCTTTAGATCCATGTGGTCTTCATACAAATTATCACATCACTATCGAACTGCAATAAAGAGATTATCCATATTCCATGTTACGTATGATCAAAGTGAGCCACGATCCAATAAATCATATTGTAAGAAAGCATCATCTCACAAGGCACAAAACTAATACTCTTTTAACAAATGACAAAACACGGGCATTAGACAGTAACACAAACATAGGCATTATCTTGTACCGAGAAAGATAATGTTCACAGGGATGCCAAACAAGCAAAATCATCACTAACTATATGTGTTGCTTGCAGTAAGTAATTAAACAGCACAACTAGAGGTTTGAATTCGTCAAACATACTCCACGCCTCTGCCCTGAGAAAGTTGAGCATGAGCATTAAGCATCACGCTTCATGTCTACTGTAGGGGACATCTTCAAAAGAGTTAAAAGGCAATGCAAATGTAGCTTGCTGCATACCAATCAACCAAATGCCAAATCTTTTTATCGGCAACTCGACCAGAATTTAGAACGCACATCATGCCCTACAGAAGGAACATGATGTGGGATCAAATTGGCCATCATATGTAAGTCGAATTGCCAGCCTTCAACACATTGTGCTGTAGGGCAGGGAAGAGTTATTTCGCATCAAAAGCAGCAAGCTCAAAGTACCCAAGATTGGAGAAAGTATACCTCCAAGAAATTACTTGTTTTCAAAAGAAAGAGGACGACCAAAACATTTCAAGCATAAACTCTATCATCCAGCATATCTGGAACAGATGAAGTACCTGCTAGAAGAGATTGAAGCGGCCCTCTACCCCTTTAATTAAATAAAAAGTTCCACGAGAATTTGGAGGCACAAGGCAGCAGGGCGAGGTCACTCAAAGAGAAGCATCTCGACATGAGGTAAACAGGGACCCCAAAAATTCAAGATTGATGATCTCAATGCAAGGCCAAAGCAAGGAGTCAAGAATGAAACCGCAAGTGTAGTAGCACAAAACCAATGAAGTAGACCCAGAAGACACCTCAACAAAAAAAAAATAACCATTCAGCATCAGTCTCATCATAAAAAATAAATGCACATAAAAAAAATCAGGCAGTGACCCAAATTTCCCTGAAAAGCTTAGCAAAAGTATCACAAACATAGAATTAAGTATGGAGGAAACTTATCGAACCAAAGAGGCCGAGATGTTATAACACAGCTGTAATGATATCCAACACAATAAAACACACTGTTTCCTCAAAAGAGCAAAGAACAACACAGCCAGTCTTCAGCTCCGGCTTCTACGACGTTCTTTGATGCCATTTCTGCACGCAGTAATTAAAGGTGGTGTCAACAAAATCACTGAATAATCAATCATTACCTCGAATTAAGACATCCTAGCCTTACTCTAGTAACTCTACAGCAAACCAAAGCAGACCGGACAAATGAAAACATCAAGAGGGTGAGAGTAAAACAGTAGTCACAGAAAAAAAACACTTTACAGAGCTGCAGAACACAATCTCTGACACATCCTTCAATATGCAAAATCATCAATACCATGTATTGGAAGTATGCATCAGCATTTGATATTGAAAACACTTGAAGACCACAAAAACGATCATTAAAAAGAACAGCAAATCTAGGTGAACTTTTTAACAACCCGAGGCAAAAGTAACTTACCCATTGGCAAGTGGCACCTCCCTGCGACCACTATATGGTGGCGATCTGCTATAGCTGGGACGGCGAGGTGAAATGCTGCGACGGCGAGGTGAAATGCTTCGATGTTTAGGTGAAATGCTTTGACGCCTAGGTGAAATGCTTTGGCGTCTAGGGGATCTTCCACGAGGACTGTAACTTCTGCAAACAAAGTAGGCACCCAAAGCAAGTGAGTAATGAAACTGTGACCATATTAAAATGCACCAAATAAGTTACCTTCGACCATAGCTTGGGCTTCGGCGATATCCAGGGCTGCGACTACGTCTTCTCCCACCACCGCCACCGCGTGAGCGGCATTCACGAGCAAAATGCCCAGGCTCCCCACACTCATAGCACTTCAAATCAGAGCCACCAGAGCGACCCCGACCCCGACCTCCACCACCACCATCTCTTCCCCCACCCCCACCCCCACCTCTGGAGTTGTGAGACATCTCAACCCTCCAACCATTCTTACCTGCACCACAAACAAACCTTCATCCCCATCCGTACAACAAGAAGGCAACTTCCAAAAGGAATATGCATATTCATCAAATGACCAACCGTTCAATTCCTTAATGGCGTCCTCGGCATCCCTCCTGTCTTCAAAGTCGATAAAGGCGTAGCCCGGCGGCCTTCTCGCAACCCACACGCTATACACACGCAACCAAACACTTTAAGCCAAACAAAAACATAAAGAAAAATTCCAAACACACGGATAACTCCAAACCGAAGGAATCCCCCACCTTGCAATAGTTCCAAAAGTACGGAACTCGTCCTCCAGATCACGCTCCGAAACTCGGGGGTCCAAATTACCAATGTAGACCCTGTACATTCTTCTATTTTACGTTATCTGCCACTGACGGGACAAAATAGACGGTGAGCGTTAGTCAGGCGAGAAACTGGAAACGGAAGAAAAGTTACGGGAGGAAGAAACTCGCGAGTAGAGAGATCTGTTACCGTAATTCGTAGAAATCCCAACGGAAGAGAAACCCTAGCGGCGGTTACTTGCTTCTTTCTCCTTTTTTCCCCTCCTCCCCGCGGGACTTTGTTTATTTGCTTCCCGAGGCTAAGTTTGGGCCGGATCCGTCCAGTGTGCCCATGAAGCAATTGATGGGCTCGTTTAGGGCCCGTTGCTGAAATATGGCCATATATTTCTAAGGGAAAAGTAACTTTAAATTATATTTTTTTGAAAAAACCCATATTAAAGGGGATAGTCTTTGTGATTTGGAGGAATATTTAAATGGTACATATTAAATAATTAAATGGTTTTCACAAAAATAAATTAATCTAGATTTGTAATTTATTTCGGGGAGCCAAGTCAACAAATACGAAAATAGAAAAAGTTTAATTGGCATGTCACATGCACATTTTTATTCTATGTGGTATTTGGTCAAAACTATCAATGTCCACATGATGTGTTATAGTATCACATGTACTTGTTTGATCTTTTTGAAAGACTTATAAGCGTCAAATGTTTGAAACCTCCAGATATTAAAGTGTACTTTGTCTTATTAACAAACAACAAATATGTTGGAAGTATTAAATATCGAAAAGTAATGATAGTAAAATCTATGTAAATTTATCTCTTCTAAATTAATAATCTCTCTAAATTGATAAAAAAAATTTGGTCTCGACTTGAATCGGGATCAATGTAAAAAAGGTGGTAACTTTTCTATTGTAATAACTTATATTTTCTCACAAAATTTTAAAACTAAATTTTGGTCCCAATTTTTGCAAAAACATATATTTTTTAATAAATATATTTATTTTTACATACTTTATATATTCAAAAATATTTTAACAAACTATTTTTTGATTTTTTTAAAAACTATATTCACCAAATATAGTATTTAAATAATACAATAAGTCAAGATTTAAATAATTTGGATTTAAAAATTATTATTATTATTATTTATGCATTTACTCTTTAAAATTTTATTTTTTAAAAAAATGAGAACTTTTCTCTTTAAAATGACATTTATTATTATTATTATTATTATTTATGCATTTTTTCTTACCGATATTAATTTATATAAATTTTACTTTACATTACATAAATAAAATGCATCAATATTATCATAATAAATGAGAATTAAGTATTACACAAATTATTACGTTATTCAAATTCAAGTTATTCAATTAATATCTATCTAGCCTCGCGTAGAAAAATCTAGAGGCGGGGTCAATTTTGTTTCCATGGTCAACCATTTGCTCACTCTATTTTGGACGTTTCCCACTAATACTATTCATAAGTTATTTCAAACGATTTGTTGGGATTTTCGAGAACTTGATGTTGGGGTTTTTTAATATAGTATCCAGGTTGAAAGAATTAATGTATAATTAACATATAATTATGAGTAATCACTCAATAATTAACGAACACAATTCGTTAATAAATAATAAGGCTTACTTGTTGAAGCGTGCTTTTCTAGGACTGTCTTAACGAGATAAAGCTACTGGTTGGCTCACGATCACGAATGAAATGGACACGTGAACGATGGCCACGAACTTCTAAACTTTCGCAAAATCTGAAGACTTTCGGAACTAATCCGAAATTGTACTATCTATGTGTGGATATGGGTGGAACATTATAAAACTATCACCAACTTCCTTCCCCATTTTATAGGGAAGTCCAAAGCTTGCCAACTCACCCCATATGGGTGAGTAAGCTTTCAAATTGCTGGGTCATTTTTTCAAGTGTCAACACTTGGAAAATGGTTGTTGGGCCTTGCCTCTTGGGCCCAATAATGGATGACCAACTCCAACATCTCCCACTCATACATTATTGACCATAATCAACAAAGTCTCAGATTTTCGCTTAGTAAAGATTTCGTAGGACTAGTATACATTGAGTGCACTTAGCTAAATTCAAGAGCACACATACACGGGCTACTTGAATAATAGCATCTCGACATTCTCATTACTTTAGGTATGCCTTATCCTAGGTTGCATCTCATATCTCATTGTTTGCATATGTAATTTCAAACAATTTAATCGTGTTCAATATTGTGTTGCTCTCAACACAATAGGTGCGCACTATTGAACAACGAAATCCTAGAATGTGATCGATGAAGAACCTTCTCTTTTATAAGTATTTTTTCCATCATGATAAAGTCTGCTTTTCTAGTTAGTCTTACTAGGTCGAATTATGAATCATGACCTTTTTTATAGACTTTCTAAAGTAGCACCACATAATCATACTTCCAAAATACCTTAAGGATCATAAGGATAGTGTACCCAAAAAATCGGAATTGGTCTCACACTAGGGAAACAGAAATCACATAATAATTTTCCATCCATTGGTCGACTAAGAAAACATGGTACTATCCACGTCTTATGGTATTCATTCCTCCAAAAATGAGCGCATGGGATACACAAATTAAAATCATACTAGAGCATCAGCCTCGATATTTTACTGAACAATGGCATTAATTTACTTAAAACTTCTTTATGCTATATAGATAGATAATGATAAGTTCTACTTATATCTTATCATTTGAATTTACAGAAAATTCAATGCAGTAACAAATGCTTGCATTATAACTAATCTCACACTTTAACAAGAATTTTTCTTGTAGTTAAGCAAGACGACATCAATATTTTAGAACAGGTACTCCATGTAATGATGTTCATAAAACTGTCTCATCTTATCAAGGAATCAACTCGTTAACTCCTACTGAGGTAAACACCCGTGTGAGTGAGTTACTTTTTTGTCTCACATGCTCTTGTAAATGTTTCTCAAAAAAGAACATTTACACAATTGTATTGCTAAAACAACCATATTATATTGAATAACTGATTCATTACAATATGTACAAAAAACATTAACATCTAAGTAATCCCAGGGATCTGACATGTTTCTCAAATACATCTCTGGATACAACCTTGGTCATAGGATCCGTTATCATATCATGCGTAGACATGTGTTTATTCTAACTTTCTTATGTGCAATCATATCCCTAACAAAGTGATACTTAATACCAATATGCTTTGCTCTGCTATAGTATCTAGGATCCTTAGCAAAAGCTATTGACGCTTGATTATCGCAAAATAAGCTCACTGGTCCTTTTGAGTCAGTTAGGGACAGATGGTTCAAAAATCTCTTCAACCAAACTACCTCTTGTACAGCTGCCACAGCAACAACGTACTCAGCTTCCATAGTTGACAGAGAAACACACTTTTATTTTTTGCTACTCCACGAAATAGCACCTCCATCAAAAATGAAGATATATCATGATGTAGATCTATTCTCATCCACATAACCACCCCAATCAGCATCAATGTAACCTCTCAATATCAAGTCTTGATCTTGATAAGCCAGTGAGTATTCTGTATTTGTATTCAAGTATTTTATAATTCCCTTAACTACTTTCCAATATGCTAAACCTGAGTTTGATTGATATCTACTAGCCATCCTAACAGCATAGCAAATATCTGGTCTTGTACACAACATTGCATATATCAGACAACCAACTACATTAGCATAAGGGATTTTCATCATATCCGTTTTCTGTTGGGCTGTTATATGATACATGGCTTTATTAAGATGATGACCTTTGATAATAGGGACATATTTGGGATTGCATTTATTATAACTGAATCGCTTTACTACTTTACGGATATATGTCTCTTGTGAAAGAGATGATAGCATTTTTGAGCAATTTCTCATAATCTTAACTCCAAGAATGTAATTAGCTTCACCCATATCTTTCATTTCAAAGTTGGACAAAACCAAACTTTGAGCTCATTAAGATATCCCTTATCATTTCTAGCTATTAGTATGTCATATACATACAGAGTGATAATGACAAACTTATTAGCCAGACTTTTTAAATAGACACAATGATCTACGTCAATCATTCTAAAATCATACAACATTATCATATTATAAGAACAAATATACCATTGTCGAAAAGACTGTTTAAGGGCATAAATTGATCTCATCAATTTATAAATTTTATATTCATAGCCTTTTTGGATGTAGCCCTCTGGATGAATTATATAGATTTCTTCATCCAATTCTCTATTGACAAAAGCAGTCTTAACATCTATTTGATGTAGCTCAAGGTCTAAATTTGTTACCATAGCTAGAATATCTTAATGGATGTAAATCTTATAATAGGTGTAAAAATCTCATCATAGTCTATTCCTTCCTGTTGTTTGAAGCCTTGGGCAACTAAGCGAGCTTTGTACATTTCAATACAGTCATCAACTTTTTGCTTAATCTTGAAAACCCACTTGTTCCTAATTGTTCTACGTCCGTTAGGCAGATCAACCAATTTCCAAACATGGTTTTTTCTCCATTGAAGCCATCTCTTCTTCTATTGCTTTAATCCATTCATTTTTATCAGGAGATGATAGAGCAATAGAAACATTCTTAGGTTCATCCTAATCTTGTAGGATTGCTAAAAGAATCTCACTTGGACCATTGTTATCTTTCAATGATGTCAAGAAAGTATTACCAGTACATTTAACCTCAAATCGTTTGCGTGGAATATTAGTTCTTTTCATTCTATAAATTTCATGTTTTTGATAAATATCTTTGATATATTCATCATAACCTAGAATAGTACTCCCACTTAAGGGATAATCCATACTCCCACTGGAATTTGGAAATATACTCCCACTAGGATCGTGAACTACTGGATTGTTTTGAGATGGAAAAACTTAATTTTCCTCCTCAACAATTCTCCCACTCGGTTGGAGCAATCCAGATGATTCTGCCTCATCAATTTTATATAGTGTAAGATCACTTCTTACGTCTCTTAATTTCAGAAAATCATTTTCTAAAAATATGACATCTCGTGATTTATATTCTGTCACTTGTCCATTTTCGAGTTCACCTACAAAAACATATCCTTTTGATACTTCAAAGTATGTTATAAAGACACTCTTTCCACCTCTCGGTCCTAATTTACCAAAAAAACTAGAGGTATAATGGACATAAAATGCACACCCCCATGGTCTCAAGTAGCTTAGATCAGGTTTATGACCTATCCACATTTTGTAGGAGGTGGTAGTGACAAATTTAAAAGGGACTTAGTTTAGAACATATGTGGCAGTAAGGAGCGTATCTCTATAAAAAGATATGGGCAAATTTGCATGTGCCATCATAGATCTCACCATATTAAGAAGGGTTATGTTCCTTCTTTCTGCTACCCCATTCTGTTGAGGTGAATAAGGAATGGACAACTGATATTCAGTTTCTTTTGCTTGGCATAGGGTATTAAATTCATCAGAAAGATACTCATGGCCACGATCTGTTCGTAAGGCCTTAATCTTTCAATCATGTTGATTCTCAGCAAAATTCATAAAAATCTTGAAACAACTTAATGCTTCAGATTTGTGAGAAATCATATAGACTAGAGACCACATTTACTATAGTTGTC
The DNA here is from genome assembly GCA_012979155.1 of Hypericum perforatum. Classification (NCBI taxonomy): domain Eukaryota; kingdom Viridiplantae; phylum Streptophyta; class Magnoliopsida; order Malpighiales; family Hypericaceae; genus Hypericum; species Hypericum perforatum. Next base: position 31,501 of record SOPF01026459.1, on the reverse strand, counting down.
TATAAATGTGATGAAGTAAAATGCTCCATGTCTAGCCCTCACATTCATTGGACCACAGATATCAGAATGAATTAACTGTAGTGGAAAGTTGGCTCTAGTTCCTTTACCAAATAGTTTTCTTACCAATTTTTCTTCTAGACAATGTTCACATGTTGGTAATATAGCTTTTTCTAAATTACCCAACAGTCATGCCTTAGCTAGACAATTCATATGATCTTGACCAATATGGCCCAATCTAGAATACCATAAATTAATATCTTCTTGTGACGTTTGCACATTAGTGACAGAGAAAAAATAAGATTTGATAACCAATCAACATCCAAGATAAGAATACTATCAAATGTATAACTAGATCCATAAAAGACATGTTCTAAAAATAACTTTACAGAGTTATTCTTAAACAGCAACCAAACATCGAGAGTCATTAAGGCTAAAACAGAAACTAAGTTCTGGAAAATTTCAAGAGCAAACAATATATCATGCAGAAGTAGGGTACGTTCTTATCGCCAACAAAAATGTATTTTGCTCCTACCATAGAAATCAACAAAAGCTTCACGATCTTTTGTTACATAGTATGTCGCTCCTGAATTAATCACCCACATAGGATGAGTTTCAGATAGAAGAACACAACTAGATACATATAATTTACTCACGTATGAGTGAACTTTATGTATCTTCTTTTCTCCTGTGCAATCTTTAGCAAAATAACCTTTATTCTGATAGTTGTAACATCTAACTTTGTTGTTGTTAAATTTTCTCTTTTTCTTATTCTTAAAACTTTTCTCACTAGTTCCAGAATTTTCAGCTTTACTTTTGTTCTCATTTTTCTTACCCTGGCCATTTCTACCTCTTTTTCTTTTACCCTCTCTGCCACTAGACTGAGTCATATGAGTTTCAGGGTGTACCTTAATAGCTAAAAGACGGTCCTTTTCTAACTCAAGGTGTTGGGCCATATCTTTAAATATCATAACATTATCTGCATGGGTAAGAGTCATTTTCATGTGTTCCCGATTAGTAGGTAGGGGACGAATGACAGCCTAAATCTGCTATTTATTACTAAGCATGTGGCCGACCTCAATCAGCTCACTTATCATGTTTGATATTTGTCTGAGATGCTTCTTCATCGAATGATCCAGGCTTTTCTTATAAGTGTCAAATCTTATCGTCAAAGCACATAGCTTTGAAACAGAAAGCTTCCCGAATCTTTCTTTAAGAGCATCCCACATATCTTTGGCAATGTCATAGACACGAAACTACCTAGTAATATCATCCATCATAGCACTAAGCAAGATGAGACATGTAGTATAATTTTTCTTTTTCCAGACTAAAAAAGTGTCTTTATCACGCTTGTGATGTGCGGTGCTACCTACTTCAGGTTCAGCTAATACTGTAGACACAGTCTCAAGAACATCCTGTTCTTCTAGCACATATTGAATTTTCATACTCCAATTATCATAATTATCACCATTGAGCTTCAACTCCTTGTTGAGCTCAGCAACAATTGACTTGGAAGCAATTGATATAACTAATGGGAATTCAAAAAAATTGTACATAAAGGAGTGATAATTAGCAATACGATACAAATCTACTTTACATTATGACTCTGAATGATATAAAATCCTTGATTATCTCAAATTTGAAGTAGTTTAAAGTATGTTTCCCCGTACCCTTCGAGGATTAATCTCAAACCTTAATCATTCTAAGTTCTTTGATAGTAAATACAAGTGGATAAGTAATTAAACAAACATATTATCCAATCACATAAAGCTCACAAGCTTTTTATATACATTGGTATATAAGAGATTCTAAACATACACATATGCATATAAAACTTAAATAAATACCTAGTATATAGTAAAATTTCCAAAAAAAAACAACATATGTATATGGAAATTTCAACAAGATATATTAAAAGTCATGTTAATATATTTCAAAACTTATTCCCAAATATATTCAAGTTATAAAAATTATCTTAATAATCTTTAAAACTTAATTTATATAATTTTAATTAAAAAATAGATTTTATTTAATTAAATAGAAAAGTCCAACAAATAAGCTCAATTTTGACTCAAGTCAAAATTGACCAGAATTGTATTCGGGCGAATTAAGAAACCAGAATAATTCAACCGGTTTCAATTAAATCAACCCAGGGTATAAATGATTTTTGGGGAAAATCATAAAATTACGATTTTGCCCCTCTCATTTTCCCCTTTCCTTTCTCTCTCCTTCTCTCTCGCGAAGCCAAAGCTTCTCTGGCCACCCCTACAAAAACTCCCTAATGGTATCGAGTTGGAGGCTGCCACCAGTCGAGTTTGACTCGCCATGGCCGTGCGAACTCGATGATACCAGCCACAAGGTTCATCGCACTACCATTTTCCCCCGTCATCGAGTTCTCTTTACCATTGTCGAGGATTTGAAGTTTGATGAAAACTCAACTCTAGTGACGAAACTCGAACAAAACGCGATGACACATCGTCGGAGAGTCATCGATGATCAATTTAGAACTCATTCCAAGTCTCAAAATGGTCGAAAATTGCTGGATTGATTGAAAGATTGAAATCGGGAAAAATCGTAATTCTAGGGTTCATTGGGATTGGGAGTTTTGGCAAATTACAGTTTAATCCCAAAGGTTTCACACATTTGCAAACAAGGACGAACCTCAGCAGCCATGAAAATAAAACTTCAATTCAGTACCAAAGTTTTCATGCATACGGGAAAAGGATAAATCATTTACCCGTGTGAAAACCAAACTGCAATTTAGTCCTCAGGTTCATAATCAAATTACTTTTAAGGATATCAAAATGTAATTTTCATCAAAATCACAATCAAACTTGATTTTTGAATCAAATAGTCACAATTAAACTTGATTTCAAGAATCATACAACAACCAAAACAATATCTAAGCATGCTCTGATACCAATTGAAGGAATTAACACATAATTAACAGATAATTATAAGTAATTACTCAATAATCAACAAACACAGTTTGTTAATAAATAACAAGGCTTACTTATTGAAGCGTACTTTTCTAGGACCATCATAACAAGATAAAGCTATTGGTTGGCTCACGATCATGAACGGATCGGACACGTGAATGATTTTCACGAACTTCTAAACTTTTGCAAAATCTGAAGACTTTTGGAACTAATCCAAAATTATATATCTCTGTGTGGATGTGGGTGGACATTACGAAACAATCACCAGCTTTCTTCCCCTTTTTATAAGGAAGTCAAAAGCTTGCCAACTCACCCCATATGAGTGAGTAAGCTTTCAAATTGCTGGGTTATTTTTCGAGGTGTCAACACTTGGAAAATGGTTATTGGGTCTTGTTTCTTGGGCCCAATAATTGGTGATCAAGTCTAACACAGTGTTCTAGACTTCTAGTGCTTACTTGCTTTTGTGTTTTAGTCTGTTTGGTTTGGAATACCTCTTATGGTAGACTTTCTTTTTTTGGGTAGTGAAATTAGATAACACTTATCTTACTACTTTAGTAAATGTTTATCTTGTTTACTAGGTGCTTATATCTCATGTACAATTTGTGTAATTATCTTTTGATATTTTTTCAAGAATAATGAAATGTTACGTATAAAAATTTCAAGAGAGTAAGTCGGAATACCAAAAGATTGCTACTAAAAAAACCCAAGAAAAGTCTTTTGGCCTTTGGGGTGAATAAAACCTTTTCCGGGTCGCTGAACCTGTGCTTAAGCCGGAATACCTGCTTTTTTCAACGGTAAATTCGTGATTCGAACACCTTTGTAAAACCAAGTTCGGGTCAGTAATTTTATAATTCGAATTTGAAAGGCCATCAACCACATATCAATTCGAGGATGAAATTCTGCTGCAAAGTCGGTTTTAAAAGGGATCGTTATCAATATCTGTATTTTTTAAATATTAACTGAATGCCTTTCAACATCCCGTCATGGCTAACGTGATGCATCAATTGAATAATATTTTTGACATGGTACGATTGCCAAAACAATGGGCATATGTGCACCAATTGTCAAAGCATTGATTTCTGATTCTCACATGTTCAAACTTCAGCATGCAAATAGACAAGTGGATACTACTCTATATTATAGACAGTTGAAGCACAAGATTTAAAATTATTATAAACCATTGACTCTTGGATCTTCCGGCGTTATTCGGAACTCTCTATAGATCGCATAGATCGCGACTAATTAATTATAATATACTACCCGCTCTTCAGCAGATGGCGACAAGAAAAGATAGATTAGCGCAGAAATTTCAGACGGATACAGAAATATTTTGTTCAAGTACTTCGATTTATTTAATAGATATTGAGTTAAATTTCAAGAAAATCCGTAAATAAGTTTTTGTTAACTCTCGGATACTGCCAAGTAAACAAAAAATCTGTAACACCTAAAAACGAGTTTACACTGAAACAAGCTCTGAGACACTATTATCAACCACACTTGTTTTATCAGCAAACAAGTTTTCCAATACCAATCTCACTATTATCTTCCAATGCCAATTAAATAAACCACCAGGAGGTACATCATGATTAATTACCTGCTAATTAGGTTCATCTTTTCTAAACACAAATACCAATAGCAAAACATTAATTTCTCAAGATTGTTGATTATTGATGGAAGTTGGTCCAAATCTTATAAATATAAAAAGTACCTTTCTCTTTAAATAAAATACCATAATGATCGAAGAAAATAATTCTTCAAGACTTGCAAAGCTCGGCGACCATCTTTTTCAAGTTGCCACGAGAACTGCCACCATTTTGGACAGCCGTCTTGGCCATCTTCCCTAGCTCTCCGGCCCTATCCCTCGCCTCCCTTCCCTTCTCCCCACACATCAACTCCTTGACCCCTTCACCAAAATCCTCCCTCCTCACACCGACCACGCCACTTTCTAGAACCCGCCCCCTCCTAACACTAATCCCAGCTCCAAGCCCATCAACCACCAACTTAGCATTGAGCGTCTGCTCGGCGATCATAGGCCAGGTCAGGACAGGAACGCCGGCCGCCACGCTCTCGAGGACGGAGTTCCATCCACAGTGGCTCAAGAACCCGCCGACCGAAGGGTGGGAAAGTATCATCCTCTGGTCAACCCATTCCCTAACCACCAGACCTTTAGGGTTGCCTAATGGTGAAGACCAAGTCTTTGACCTCACCACCAATATAAAAGGTACACCGGATTCTTCCAACCCAAAAGCCAACTCATCTAGCTGAGAGTCGGGTATATCAGCCTGCGTCCCGAACGCAACGTATATCACCGAGTCAACGTCTTCTCTACGCTGATCGAGCCAGTCCATTATCGCAGAGTTGTGATCTAGTGGGTCAACGGTTTTGTGTGTTTGATCGTTGTAGAGAAATAGAGGACCAACGCACCAAGATTTCGCACCGTTGACGTAGAAGGACTCGAACGACGGGACGTAGCTACCTTCCATCTCCTCGAAGCTATTAAGTACAACTCCCCAGCTGTTTACGTCTCCCTGGCCGGCTTCCTCTATCAACCGGGTAAAAGGGTCGTCGGGATCGGACGCTGCAAGTGCCATAACGGGCACGTCCGGCTTGGTCAAAGTAAACGGAGGGTCAACTCCGGGGAGTTCTATAGGAACCGTATCAGAGTCAATCTCTTTCACCAAAGAAGAGTTGACCCACAAGGACTTGCATATAGCCATGGACAAGGCCCCCATCCCGTGAGACACCAGCCGCGGAACTCCCATAGCTTCGCAGACGCCTTGCGTCCACCCGAAGAAGAAGTCCGAGATGACGCAAACCGGAGGGTCGCCGGAGTTTACCATGTCTCGTAGGAGCTTCTCGAAGGGGCTCTGTAGCTTCCTCGTGGACAGCAAGAACGGGACGTAGAGGTCGAAAGACGGAAGGTCGGCCGTGTTTTCGCATCCTTTAGGGAGGTTTTCTATGGTTGGGAACGGGATTTCCGCGATGTGTATATTTGTCCGGTGTCCGGAGACGTGGTCGGCGATGGAGTTGGCGTTGGATGCGGTGGTAACGATGGTGACCTTGACGTTTGATTCGGTGGTTAGGGCTAAGGAGAGGTCGAGTAATGGAAGGGTGTGGCCTTTAGCCATGAAGGGAAATATCACTATGTGAGGTGCGTTGACCGGTGGAGACACCATTTTTGACCTTTTGGGGCTATGGAGAAAAAATAGATTTGGTTTCGGAAGGTGGCAATATGTGCAGGGAGATCCCCGGCTTTTTATTATATAAGGATGAGAGCAAGGTCTGATATGTAATGGTTTAACCAAGAGACTAATTTAATAACAAGCTTGATCTTGAGGTAAAATAATCATAATTATGAAATTAATGAACAATATTGCAAGAGTCTTGTGGGTAGCCGTATTTGGAGGACCAAGTGAACATACTTGGAAGAAAATGAGGGACTCTTGACTAATTGATGAATAAAATGATTTACAATAAAAAAGATAGTTTTGTTCTACGATCAGATGAATGAATTATCGGGAGTTCGTATAACAGTTGATTCGACTGTCCTGACTATGACAAAATATTTATGAGATGCCAAAGTCAAAACACGACGAACTTAAAATATTAAATTTAACAGATATAATAATAGTTTAACAAATCGCAGTGTCACGAGAATAGGTGGCCATCCCTACAGACAGAGAAGAGGTGAGGTCATACAGTATTAATTCAACGATCGTTAAGTGCTAATCACTTATAAGCACTTGCATAACTTTATTGTACTTAATACAATAATTGAAAGACCGAAAATAGAATACCGGTTATAACTAAATCAAAGATAATGTGTCCCTGAGAGGGGAGGGTACGTGATGAAGTCTTGTACTCATTTGTACAAGATAGATCTGTATCACTTATAAAATTATTAACACGTGTACATGAAAAATAAAAAAAAAGATTTTACATTTGTTATATTTTAAGTAAGAGATGATTTATTTTTTTGTGTTAAAAAAATATTAATTTTTATTAGCGTACACGATTTATTCCGATAGTAAGAACTACAAGATAAGTCTTGTACACTCCAGAATTTTGTTGGATTATGTGGGAGTAACTAATTATTATTTTTTAATTTGAATAGATAGCACACAATTTTTTGGTATTTTGAATTTAAAAAATTGATTAAAAAATATATTTTACTAATTATTTAAAATTTTAATTATCTTTATATTCAAATATATCATTTGATATAACCGTGAAAAGTATTTAATTTAAAAGTTATGTCTTTGTTCTGTTCAATTAGTTTAATCATTTGTTTTCAAAGAGTTCAAATTATTCTATTATATTTAAATGGTTTAGTCAATCAAGTTTTAATAGTTTGTCAAGAGATATTCAAATAGTTTAGTTAGTTATGTTCAAATGATTTGTTAATAAATATTCAAATAATTTGGTCAATTAACACAACAAACTATTTAATCATGATAATAAAATTATTTGAACAAATATTGTAATCTATTTGATCCTAATTTAACAAAAATATATATGAACATATCAAAATAAACTATTTCAAACATATTAGAAAAAACCATACGAACATATTAGAACAAACCATTCGAACATATCAGAGTAAATTATTCAAAATATCAAAATAAATCATTCCAATATATCACAGCAAATCATTTAAACATATCATAACAAATCTTTTGAACATATTAAAACAAACTATTCGAACATATAAAAATAACTATTTCAAACATATCAAGACAAATTATTTGAACATATCAAAATAAATCATTCGAACATATTATATCAAACCACTCAAATATATCAGAACAAACTTTTCTAACATATCAAAATAAACTATTCAAAAATACTAGAGGAAATCATTCTAATATAAGAGAGCAAAATATTCAAATATATCATCATAAACCATTCAAACATATTAGAGTAAACTATTCAAATATATCATCATAAACCATTCAAACATATTAGATCAAACTATTCGAATATATCAAAATAAATCATTCGAATATATCATAGCAAACTATACAAACATATCAAAATAAACTATTCGAACATATCGTAGTGAATTATTCGAATACATTAAATAAACTATTCGAACATATGAGAGCAAATCATTCAAATATATCAAAACAAACTATTTGAACATATGAGACCAAACTATTAGAATATATCATAGTAAACTATTTGAACATATCAAAAACAAACTATTTAATATATCAAAATAAATTATTTGAACATATTAAAAAAATTATTCCAACATATGAGAGCAAATTATTCAACCAAATTGCAGTAAACCAATTAGACATATCGAAATAAACTATCGAATATATCATGACAAACTATTTGAACCTAACAATACAAACCACGCACCTTCTCCAACAACTCTCTGTCTTCTATGATTATATCTCCATGTAGAAAATTATCAAAATCTTATTCATCTACGTCATCTTCTTTCTCTTCTTCTTCACACTTTTTCTCTTCAAATCCCAATTCCCAAAGTAAATTCCCAAAATTTTAATCTAAAATTCAATAATAATTATCCTACAAAAAGCCACTAAAAGAGTAAAACTCTAGCAATCTTTATCCTTCCCTCTCCCATTCTTCCCATCTATCTCCATCTCTCCATCTCTATTTTTATCTTTTAATTAAACCATAACTTTCCTTTAAAAAAACTATACTTTTAGAAGACAATAGCCTACTTGATAATGAGAAAAGGCTTCACTATGACGAAGTCTACTATACGGTGGCTGAGAGAGAGGGAATTAGCTTCCCCAAAGAAGAAGTCGGCAATATCAGCATAGTCTAAAAAAGGGTGTATAATGTTAATTAGAAAAGAGAGAAAAGGAAAAAGGAAAAAAGGAGAAAGAGAAGATAATGATAAAATTACTTCCAGAATGGTCTTGTATGAGTTTACACATACATGACTTAACCCATCTCTCTTGAAAGATGAGATCTTCCCACTTTTGAACCGACTGTTGGTTACTCAATATTTGACCACTTCTTGAACACTCAATTAGGGAGTTTCCTACTGATATACTTTCCTGAATAGTTCATGATATTACCATGATATTTTTGGAAATAGATTGGTCACTCCTGATAAGTAATTGTCAATCTATTAATTTTTAGAATATCTAAAAAATATGGTAAATTCTTGATCTTTGATTACAAAATACTAAAAATGAAGACAATAATAAAGAACAACCTTAATTTTTTATTAATCAGTCAACCAATTAAAATAATATACATTAAATTTTATTTGTTAGGACCAGATTAAATCTAAAACATAAAACTTTAGTAAAATTATAACTCTTAATAATAATCATAAACCTATAGATAATAACTAAATATAAATTTATAGATCATAATCAAATATATCTCCATCTTTATCTCCATCATTCTTTTTCAGATGGTGAAATTTGTCCTCGAATTTAGTATCGTGGGCCAATTGAAGATCTTCATAGTTGAACTCTTTATCACATTCGAACCACATGGTGACACTTGATATCTTCCACTACAGTCGAACAAGTACCTTAAGCCCAGTTAACTATTAATATTTTTCAGATAAAAGATCATGAACTTATATCTTCGAATAAAGCTTTGAGCATCTTTGAGACTATATCACAAGTTCATTAATAAAGAAGCTGAAATATAATCAAATATGTCCACTCTCAAAAAATTTAATATACTCGACCTCTTCAAAACCATAATCTTGAGCAAACTAAGGGTAAGACACATTTAATTACTCATGAGCAACAATGTCTTTAATATCATCTTCATCATCCAGGCAAGAGTCAAAAGTTAGTTGACCAATTATGTCATTAATGAATTCACCAACTTCTTCAACCTCGCATCTACATCATAATAGTAAGTGTCATAAATTGATGCATCATAGGATGAATCTGAACTTTAATCAAATTTATGCCCATCAAATAAGTCACCAACGAACTTACCCAAATTAAAGTTTCGTCATCTAGTTTAGATTGTATAATCTCTTAAGTCCTCTAAGTTACTAGCATTTGTCGCTTAAAATCTTCCTAATTAGCTTGTATCTTTCTAATTTTTGAATCAATATTTTTTATTATATTATTCTAAAAAATGATAATGCTTATTACGAACAATGTTCCATATTTTGTAAGCACGTTGGGGTTCACAAAGTATAAATCAACTTCTCTTTCATCTTAGGTATTTGGGTAATTTTTTTGCTTTCCACGCCATTTTTGTCATAGATTTTGATCAGACTACCAATGCATGAATTCACCTTGCCATTTTTGTTTGATAAATTTGACATTATCGAGATCTACACATTTGTGAACATTAAAACATTCTTCAACATTCACTAACTATTTGATAAAATTTCTCTGCAAAATTTTTCAATCAAAATTAGAAAAATCAAACAAAGTATAGAGTTAGGCTTCTTTAATTAAACTCAATGGAGACTAAATTAAAATTTCCTCTCAACTTGTGGGCACCAAACTGTAATTGACCAACTAGCAAATTACAAATTATCACAAGCTTATGTAAATTACCAAAAGACCCATAAACTTATAATTTCAATCAGGCCCGAATTCCTAATTCAACAGGAACCATAAATGAAGAAAAAGAAATTTCAAACCAGAAACTAGGGAGATCAGGGAGGATCGACCGATGTTGCGAAGTGGCAGACTAGATAGAGATAGCTATAGATGGTGCAAAGTGATAGTGCTAGATGATAGTTTGTGATTGTACGAGTACAGGCAACAAGTATCTCTAAAAATCCATAAGATTACATGGAGAGGATCGATGGTCTTGGACTACCTTTGTAGGCACGGGACTAGTGGATCTGTGCGAGGGTGGCAATACAATTAAGATTCTTTCCTTCTCATGCATTCGTACGATAACTCAATGAGCAAGGTCGGTCAACTGACTTCTGATGGTCAGAGACTTCAGGAACTTAGACTGGTGGCTAGGTTAATATGCAGAGCTCACTCGAGTGGGTCTTGGTAACCTGGTATTGTAATGGTTGGCCCGGTATAGTTCCTGATGGATGAGTGGTCAACATTAATGGCTATCAAACTCAATTGTGATGACTCGGCTGACTTCTCAGAAAAGAACCATTAGATCAATCTACCTTCCATTTTGTTTTTTTTATAAAATTGAACTTCAATCAGAAAACTTTGAATAATACAACAATCAAAAATTACGATTATCAAACACCACGAGGAACGAACGTGACTTTTGATATCAATTGATATAGAGAAAATTTGTGATAGGTAATCGTTAATCTATTCATTCTTAAAATACTCAAAAAATATAATTTCAGAACATATTAGGAAGTCAACTCTTGTGCAAATTATTTAGCAAACTAATAATTTCTCTCTCTTGTTAGGAAAGTACTATTCCTGTATGCTACCTACAGACTTAGATGTTCTTATTTTTAGACCTTAGTGATGTCTCATTTTCTAAATCTATTCTAATGAACCCTTTGATCAAATAAAATTTTGGCACGGGACGACTTAGTCCCTTTCTTTGACAAAAAAAAGATAATGTGTCGGCTGGCTGCAGGTTGAACTTGACAGCGATACCCCTATACTAGCATCCTACACTTTTTTCGGTCAACATTTCACAATTAGCTTGAAATAATGTTGTGACCATCTGACTGATATTGTGTGTCTCCAGCGTAGTTTGAGACATGAATACTTTTAAACAATATTATAAAGTCTTGAAATGTACAATTTTGACGAATAAATTTATTTGGTGGTGATCGTACATAATTTTTTATTAATTATTTATGACGTTATTATGATACCTAATTGAGGCAGTAAGTTTATTTACACAAAGCATTTAAATAAAAAAAAATTGATCAAAATACGAAGTTTACATGCATGGAATATAGGAATAGACCTTCAAGTTGCACAATACTGGGAGAAATATTTTAATAATTTCAACTGAAGAATGACTTCTAATACTTTATCAACCAAATTGAAAATAAATAAATAAAGACAAGAAAAATATGTGTTTGCTCATATTTTTATTATTCAAGCATGACCTCGTGTATTAAGCATAGGGTTAACGCCAATTAAAAAAAGCACGGAGGTAGCTATTGCTTTTGACCAGGATCAAGCTCCTGGGCCGGAATAACCAGGGTATAAAATTGCTCTAGCCTACTTATTGGAAAAAAAAAGAGAGAAATTTTTCTGCCTAAATCGTAGTATATGTTTAACTATATAAATGAGCTTTATGGAGGGTGATAATTTACAAACTTCTAAATCGCTTGTTGGGCTTTGTTGTAGATGATAGTTCATAGGCCCAAATTTACATAGCCGTGTCCGGCCTAAACCGTAGATATGTGTTGGACTAGTCAATAGGCTTTACGAACACGCTTTTAGATTAATAGGTACCAAAATTTTGATTTCAAAATTTTAAATATAACAAAGTTAAATATTTATAGATAAAATGTTATCATTTTTCAAAATTATAATATACCCTAATTTGAATTAATCGAATCCTGATATCAAATACAAGATAAGATAAACAAAGAAAGTTATATTGGGCTTTATGAAAAAAAAATAACAAGGGAAAATCCCAAATCAACACAAAAATGATAATAAAATAAATTAATAGTGTACTTTATTCCCACTTTTGTACTTTGATATATCAGTGTCTCGTGATGTAACTTTCTGACAAGCTACATAACTATCTTGGTTTTTATGGTTTAATTTTGTTATTCATCTGGACATCGTCAATCTAGTATTAACCTAGATTTAAATTTAAGTATTATTGATTATGTCTTTTTTATCAAATTAGTAAAATGATATATCATAATGAAAAAAATTGTAACATATGTAAATGAAGTTAGCAATTACCATTGGGTTGTAGTTATTTGTTAAAATAGCATGTGCAAAACTTAAATTACAAGACAGTAAGCCGTAGTTTAAACAAAAATTCCGTACAACTGACCGAATCACCCAACCACGAATCCCATCTGGTTACGAGGATTCGGTTTGACGCTGCTCCCTTCTATTTCCCAAGTAATTGGCCATGTCATCTGAACAATAAAAAAACAAAAACACGTGTTGATTGAACAGAGGAATAAGGCAAAGGCCGAGCATCGTTCCCCGATACAAGAAGTGGGTCAGGAAAAATGTCCGAATGCATGCGAGGAATTTTCTGACAGCAGAAAACTAGTGGCCAGCGACCGTCCACAGGTAATTGTCACCCATAAAGTTGGCATTTTCCCAGTAAAGTGATGGTTACATCTCCAAGTCCCTTTTCTTCTGGAATTCGAAATCCATCCAGATCATGTTTGAAAAGAATCTATCCATAACCATTTCGTAGAACAGCCCACGGTCTCCTGCAGATGAACGCAGTAAGTGTCTTAAAAGCTTGATAGTATCTCTGGGAGAAATTATACATTAAATCGACTGATATAAATTCGAACGATTTTTAAAATTAATTGATTATTAAGTAAATATAGATAAAGGGTAGATGACAAAGCAAAAGATTTATTTAGCAAATGAAAATATAATTGATCTTTGTCTCCTAGTATTGGTGCGGAATATTTTTTTCCAAGAATTCTGCTCGAATACAAATTTTACTCGACTTAACTCAAGACTCTTAACAAAAAAGGAAGGTGACTCGGGCCAAGGGAAAAACGAACGCATCTTGTTAATAAGTTGCAATGGTCCCGTTGGCCCACTAAACTATGCGAAGACACCTAAGAAGGCTACATCTGGGCCAAGTAGCATTTAATACGCCTCTTCCTCTGCCTCCCGCTCCTTCAACAAATTATTCGGTTATTCCTCTGCTCTGCACTTCAAATATTCCCAATACTTTTTTGTTTTATTAGTCCAATTTTTTTACAAGTACATTGTATTTCTCAACAATATGAATACTGCATATTTATAATTTCGGGCATTAAATTCTCACCCGCTGAGTTTGTTATAACACTGCCTAGTAAAAAATTCATGGAAAATCTAATGAAATAAAGAGTAACCGATGAATATTATCGAATTTTCATTATCTTCTAATTTACGATCGCTATTCACTCTGAATATTGTCACGGACTTATTCTCAAGACCCGTGCGGCACTAGCAAAACTCGCTCAAACTCTTGCTAGTCAGCCTAATCCTCTCGACAACAAGGACACCTTTTAGTGGAGAACTCTCAAACACTTGTATTATAACTCAAAAGTGTTAGATATTACAAATGAGCCAACCTTGAGTGGTATTTATACTTGTCCACCTCCTCAACGGACGGCTAGGATCGATTTGATCTAACGGCTACAATTTGCCGTCTAGAAAATTCTACACCTCATTACTATTCATACAAATATCTACTCTTCCTACACACTTCTATACATTTCTACACAAGTCTAGATTCTTCTCCTAACCTCTAGACTTGTGGAGAATCGTAGAAAATTCTGGAGAGTTCCGGGCTCGTGACATTCTCCCCCACTCAATCTCACGACGTCCTTGTCGTGGTCGCCTTGTATGCCTCGATCATGTCCTTATAGTTCCATAAGGACAACTCACGTTCCCAACTTGCATCACTATCGGGAGCACCCTTCCACTTGACAAAGTACTCCACATAGCTTGGATGCGCGCCTCTTCTTGGAATGACTCGATGAGCCAATATCTCTTTGACCTCGTGCTCAGGAATGTTCGTGATGGCTGTTGGTGCTCTCCTCGAGACACCTCTACTCGGATCTTCCTTGTCCTCCTTGTAAGGCTTGAGTAGGCTCACGTGGAACATCGGATGTATCTCTAAATGTGAGGGTAGCGTTAAGCGATAGGCCAACTTTCCTACCCATTTCTCTATCGGAAACGGACCCTCGTACCTTCGTACTAACCCCTTGTGCACCTTAGCGAAGGCATGCTTTTGATGAGAAAGGAGGTTTACCATTACTAAGTCTCCTTCCTCGAACTTCAAGTTTCTTCTCTTAGCGTCGACCCACTTCTTCATCCTTTTCGTGGCCTTGGATAAGTGCGCTCGAGTCATGTCGGCCTTCTCATGCCAACTTTTCGCAAACTTGAACGCGGATGGACTTGGACCTCTATATCCCACGGCCAAAGAGTGTGGGGTAGTTGGCTGCTGCCCTGTCGCAATCTCGAACAGACTTGCCCCCGTTGATTCACTCTTCTGCAAGTTATAAGAGAATTGGGCTATGTCGAGTAACTTCGCCCAATCTCGCTGGTTTGCGCTCACA
This sequence comes from Hypericum perforatum, assembly GCA_012979155.1. Lineage (NCBI taxonomy): Eukaryota > Viridiplantae > Streptophyta > Magnoliopsida > Malpighiales > Hypericaceae > Hypericum > Hypericum perforatum. The sequence goes on along the minus strand of SOPF01026459.1, from coordinate 16,384 downwards.
TAATGCCTTAAGTATAGCTCCAATAAGGCATTGATCCTCTTGGTTTGGCCGTCAGTCTGGGGATGAAAGCTTATAGAGAAGTTAAGCTCGGACCCCATAATCTTGAACAGCTTCATCCAAAACTTTCCCATAAAACGGGTGTCACAGTCACTTACTATAGTCTTCGGTATGCCCCAATACTTCACGACATACTTGAAGAATAAGCGTGCTGCATCTTCCGCATCAAACTTTGTCAGGACGGAGATGAAAACTCCATACTTGCTAAATCGATCCACCACGACCATGATGTTGCCGCATCCTTTCGACTTCGGTAGACAAGTGATGAAGTCCATCAAAATACTCTCCCACAGCTTCTCCGGTGTCGGTAGTGGTTCTAGCAATCCCGCCGACTTTTGCTGGTCCACCTTATCTTATTGGCATACAAGATAAGTGTTCACGTACAACTCCACTTTTTCTTTCATCTGGGGCCAATAGTAAGCGCACTCTATGAGTGCCATCGTATAGTCAATTTCGGGGTGCCCGGCCCATCTCGAATCATGGCACTCCTTCATGATCTCCTTCCTCAACCCTTGCCACTTCGGCACGTAAACTCGGTCTCCCTTAGTCATGAACAACCCTTCTCTTAGCCAAAACTGACGAGTCTTCCCTTGCCTCGCTAACTCCATTAAGTTTTTGGCTGTTGGGTCGTGCTCCAATCCCTCTTTGACTCGATCCATTAAAGAAAAACTTGGACTTGTGATAGAGGCTAACTCGGCCTTGCGACTCAATACATCAGCCACAAGGTTTGCCTTCCCTGGCTTGTACTCCATCACGAAATCGAACTCCGCCAAGAAGCCTTGCCACCTCACTTGCTTTGGCATCAACTTCTTTTGGTTGAGGAAGTAACTCGTCGCCATATTGTCCATCTTCATGACAAACTTTGAACCTATCAAGTAATGCCTCCATATGTGCAAATAATGCACCACCGCGGTCATCTCCTTCTCTTGAACTGTATAGCGGGGCTCGGTATCGTTCAGCTTCTGACTCTCATAAGCGATAGGATGTCCTTCCTACATCAAGACACCTCCTAGAGCAAAGTCTGAAGCATCAGTATGGACTTTGTAGGGCTTCGTGTAATTGGGGAGGCTCCTCGGTCACAACACGCTTCAACTCCTCAAAAGCTTGTTGGCATTTCTCGTCCCAACTCCATATCATCTTCTTCTTCAAGAGATCTGTGAGAGGAGATGCTATAGAGGAGTAGCCTCGGATGAACATTTGGTAATAGTTTGCGAGTCCAAGAAAGGATCGAAGTTCGGTCACTTTCTTGGGTGGTTCCTAACCACATATCGCCTCGATCTTCGCTTTGTCCATTCGGATCTTGCCCCCTCCAACGATGTGCCCAAGGAATGTAACTTCTCGTTGCGCAAAGACACACTTCTCCTTCTTCACGTAGAGCTCATTCTCCCTTAGCTTTTCGAACACTTGTCGTAAATGCTCGATATGCTCATCTAGGGTCTCGCTATAGATGATGATGTCATCTAAGTAGACCACTACAAATTTGTCTAAGAATGGCTTGAACACTCGGTTCATGAGAGTGCAAAATGTCGCAGAAGTATTTGTAAGTCTAAAAGGCATCACCCGAAATTGGAAGGAACCATACCTCATCACATAAGTTGTCTTCGGCTCATCTCCTTCTGCGATTCGTACCTGGTAGTAGCCCGATCACAAGTCCAACTTCGAAAACCACTTGGCTCCTCCAAGTTGGTCGAACAAATCTGCGATGAGTGGAATCGGATACTTGTTCTTTACCGTGATCTTGTTTAGCGCCCTATAGTCAATGCACATACAAAGTGACGCGTCGTGTTTCTTGGAACAACACGGGTGTGCTATATGGAGCTTTCGATGGTTGGATGTAGCCCGCATCCAACAAATCCTTCAACTGCTTCTTCATCTCTTCAAGCTCGGGAGGTGCCATTCTATATGGCACGGCTGCAGGTGGAGTAGACCCAGGGACCAACTCGATCTTATGGTCTACTTCACGCTTGAGAGGAAGTTTCTTTGGCAACTCAGGTAGCATCACATCTTTGAATTCGATTAGTACCTTGGCGACTCCTTCCGACATATCACTAGTCGATACTTGCTTCTCCTTCAAGACCGCTAAATACGTGAGTCGTTGCTTCTTCATACCCTTAGCGACTTGCATGGCAGAAATTTGCTGGGATCGGATCCTCTCTTCTCTCGACAGCTTTACCATGCATGCTTTGCCCTCGCTTAGAATGCACATGGTGTCCGCAAATGGGATCGATATAGCCTTCACCGAGTCCATGAACTTCATCCTTAGTACGATGGGATAGTCATCTATAGGTACAACGGAGAAGTCTATCGACCTACTCCAATCACCTAAGCACACCTTCACTCCGCGAGCAACTCCGTATATTGACTTAGGCTGTAAGTTTACAGCTTTCAGCCAACCATGGTCTTCGACATAGGGGATGCCCAACTTCTTCGCCTCTTTCACTTCTAGAAAATTATGGGAAGTACCAGTATCGATAAGAGCTTTCATCGTTTGTCCATATACCTTAGCTTCCACAAACAAGCGACCCTTCTTCTCGGCTTTCACATCGGTCTTAATTGCGTTAAGGATTCGAAGCGAACCAACTATGGCTTCCTCCCTCTCGCAGTCCTCCTTTTCTTCTACTAAGGCCGAGAGCTTTGCCTTCTTTGGACAATCCCTGGCTTTATGCAGTCCCTCACAAAAGAAGCACTTCAACGGTCTCTTCTCGAAACTTTTGATCTCCTTTGGTCCGACGACTCGTGAGAAACTTTCGTTGCGCTGACGGTGATCTCCCCCACTCTTCTCCTTGCCTTTATCCTTAGTAGACTTAGCCTTTTCGGGCTTTTTAAACTCCACTAAGGACTCGACAATTGCAATGGCAGTATCGAGATCTTGCGCCCCATGTCTTTGGACCTTAGTCTTGGCCTAGCCTTATAATCCATCCGTAAACGCAAAGAAAACTTCCTTATCGGGATAGTCAGAGATATCAAGAAGTACCTCCGTAAACTCCTTTACATACTCGTGCAAGCTTCCTTTGTGCTGGAGACACCTCAGCCTCACTCTCGCCTCCTCTTCCGCATTTACAGGGCAGAATTGCCTCTTGAGTTTGGCCTTGAACTCGTCCCATTTATTGATCGTAAAGAGACCTTTCTCCCGGTCTCCCACCTTCCTCCTCCACCACAATATTGTGGTATCCTCCAAGTACATGGTCGCTGTATCGATCTTTTTGGCATCATCCGTGATACCAAGGGCTTTGAAGTATTGCTCCATACTCCAAACAAAGTTCTCGATCTCGTTCACATTCCTAGCTCCCTTATATGCCTTAGGTCTAGGAACATCAACTCGGGAAGAAGTAGGACTTACCTCATTAGACAACGTACTTCCCCCTTGTACGACCGCCTTCTTACATAGAATGAACTCTTCCTTGGTCGCAACTAACTCCTTGGTGACCTTCTCCAACTCGTCCTTTAACGAAGCAACCATGGTCGTAAACTTCCCTTCTAGGCTCTTGACTTCGGAAAGACACTTGTCGAGAACCACATTGACCACTCCCTGCATTTCATCTTGGAGCTCATCGCGACTCTTTGCAAGCTCCACGATGCGTAGGTCTATTTCCTCGAACTTGTCTTCTCCCTTGGCAACAGCAAGCTCCACCTTAGCTAGCCGAGTCTCTACTTCTGCCAAGGTATCTCGGGACTTCGACCTTCCCCTCTTGGTTTACTTCACAGCTTCAATGTGAGTGATCTCACTGTCCGAACCGGCCATCCTTCTCGGCGATACGCAACCTGGCTCTGATACCAACTGTCACGGACTTATTCTCAAGACCCATGCGGCACTAGCAAAACTCGCTCAAACTCTTGCTAGTCAGCCTAACCCTCTCGATAACAAGGACACCTTTTAGTGGAGAACTCTCAAACACTTGTATTATAACTCAAAAGTGTTGAATATTACAAATGAGCCAACCTTGAAGGGTATTTATACTTGTCCACCTCCTCAACGGACGGCTAGGATCGATTTGATCTAACAGCTACAATTTGCCGTCTAGAAAATTCTACACCTCCTTACTATTCATACAAATATCTACTCTTCCTACACACTTCTATACATTTCTACACAAGTCTAGATTCTTCTCCTAACCTCTAGACTTAGGTGGGTCATTGCATTGATCAATTTGTCAAAGTAGGCAACTATTGACGCGATTGTATCGAAATTGTATAAAAGGGCAATTCGACATGCATAGATATACATATGAGACTCGTATTTAAGTAATGGAAAACTTAGATTTATTGATAAAATATTATATTCAATTTTTAAAAATACAAAAAATTTCATCATATTAGTTATTTTAAAAATAGGATTTTTAGGGAATTTAAAATAGGGTCTCACAGTATACCCTTAAAAAGGTATATCTACACTGTTAGGTATGGAATAATCATTTTATTAAGAGCATTACCTTCTACGGTCCACTTGGACCAATGGTATCACAGGGATCTTTGTGCCATACAGACACGTATAGTGCTACTACTTGTCGACGTGGCATCCCATGTCATTGTGTTATGCTGATGTCACTATCTGTGTGATGTGGCCTCATTTATTGGTTAATTTTTTTAATCAATTAGAAGTGCAAACCAAATCCCATTTTTGGTTTATGAGGTTATTATTCAAAAAAAGCACGTCAATCATGCTGAGAAAGAATTATATACTCCACGACAAAGGTGTGTTATTAATAGAGAGTGAAAAATTGGCGATGAGAATGATGAAGAGTACGATAGATTCCAACAAGGAGGACGAGGTCATCAATGAGAGGGATGGAGATTATTTAGAATTTAGGGTATTAAAAACATAATTTACTAATTCTATGTTAGAGTAGCCACTTAAAGTGAAAAACCTATTTGGTAGTCCATGTCATTAAGTAAAATAGTGTGGTTTGTCATAACGAATTTAAATTAGGCGAAAGAGACTCAATTGAGAATAATTGGACAAACTCAGAGTCATTTTGCACTTTTTAAACCACAGGAACTCATATGAAAATGAGTAAAACTACAGGACACTTAAGTGAATTTTTCTCTTCTTTCTATAATAGATATTTGTATATAACCCGACATGCTAATTAGACATGCTATTTAAATGTGAAATTTTTTAAATCTATCATTAATTTATCTAGGGAAAAGACACTTTAAGTACCCTGTAGTTTGCCAAAAAATTACTTTAGTACCCCATAATAAAAGACACTTCATCGAGTCATATATCACCGAATTCACATCACTTTGGTCAACGGGTAGCTGTTCGGATTTCAACTCTCCACTTGTGCATGCCACGTACTCTTCTCTTTCCTAATGGCATGCCACATCACCTTCTTAATGGGTCACTTACTAAAAAATTACTTTAGTACCCTGTGGTAAAAAACTCTTCAATCGAGTCAAATCTCAGTCAATTTAAATCAATTAGGTCTACAGACAGATGCCAGAATAATTGCTCCACCGACGATGACCTGGCCCAGCTCCTCCTCAACATGGTAGTTACCCACCACTCTATCATAAATGCTCAAGAACTTCTCTAAGATTCGTGAATCCAGACCCCCAACCAACAATTCACAAAGACGAGAGAAGAGGAAGAAGAAATTGCTCACTCACCCACCAACCAAACTCAAACCCAAAGCCAATGACATTGTCACTTTTGACTCTAACGCTAAAGAAGAAGCAGGGACATCATCATATCCTACAAGCTCGCCTTCGCGATCCCATCTTCTTGGTCTAGGCCCAAGCCCCAAGGCAACGACGAGGAGAACAAGAACAAGGTATTTGTTTTAGAATTTAATTTCTCAAAAACCCTAGATGACGCAGGCAAGGGGAAATCCAATATCGCCCATGGACCAAATTGATAGGGATGGTTTGGATAGTTGCTTATGGACCTAATTGATTTAAATTGGTTGAGTTTGACTCGATTAAAAAGTTTTTTATCACAAGGTACTTAAGTAATTTTTTTGGTAAACCACAAGATACTTACAATTTCTTTTTCCTAATTTGTAAGGAAATTTGACATGGCGAGCCACGTTAGACAAAACTGACATTGTTTGGAGAGCGAAAATCTAGGCAGCTACTCGTTGACCAAAGTGATGTGAATTTGGTGATGTATGACTCGATTAAAGGGTTTTTTTCATAGTTTTCAAAAACGGATTTCAAATCGGACCAGTGGAGTGGCCAATTTTCGGTCGGACCAGTCCGACCGGATAGATAGCTGGTCCGACCAAATTTCATAAAAAAACTCTATTTTTTGAAATATATATAGGTACATAAATAAAAAAATTATGCAATAAATTAATAATAACATATAATCATACCAATTTTTATAAAATATACCAAATAAAGTATTTATACGAATGATTAATCTCGAATCAAAAATAAAAAAAAATAAAAAATCAATGTTTTCCAATCGAACCAGCCCGGTTTTCCGGTTGGACTACCCAGTCAGACCGGAAAATAGCCCAAAATGCCCGGTTATTAAGGTGACCGACCTGACCATGGTTTTCTGGCTAGTGGAAAGCCCGATTCGCGGTCCGACCAGTCGGACCGCCGATCAAACTGCCGATTTAAAAATAATGGTTTTTTTAGCACAGGGTACTAAAGTGATTTTCGGGCAAACCACATGGTACTTAAATTATCTTTTCCCATTTATCTATTATAAATTTATAAAATATTAATGGTATGATATTTAGATATTACTGAACATGCAATTAAACATAGTCAAATATGTCATTTAATAAATCATATAATTATTTTATTATAATTTTTATCAAATATTAATTGGTAATGCAATTTAGTTTGTGATTTATTTATTTGATGATAAGAATGGTAGTTCCGAATTATGAGAATGACATGCATGGTTCTTAGAAATGGCATGTTCAATTATGTTAATGGTATACGGTAATGAGAATGACACGTTTGATCCCGAGAATAGTAAGTCCAAGTTACGAGAATTACTAAAATGAGTTATGAGAATGATATGCTCAAGTTACAATAATGGTTGAGACTAGTTACGAGAACGATAAACATGAGTTATAAAATAGCAAGGATAAGGTACAAGAATGGCGTATTTGATTTGTAAGAATGGTAGAACTCGAGTTGTAAGAATGACATAACTGAGTTATGAGAATAGTAGGCTTGGGTTGTGGAAATGGTAGATCCCAATTATGAGAATATCAGTCTCGAGTTATAAAAATGGTAGACCTAGATTGTGGGTATGACAGACTAGGGTCGTAAAAATGGAAGAACCGAGTTATAAGTATGACAGGCTCCGGTTGCAAGAATAGCAAACTCAGGTTATGAGAATGACAGGCCTAAATTACGAGAATGGTAGGTTCGAGTTATGAGAATGGCAAATCCGAGTTACGAGAATAGCATGCTCAAGTTGTAGGAATGGCAAACATGGGTTATGAAAATGACATGTCCAAATTATGAGAATGGTAGAATCAAATTATGAGAATGACAAACCAAATTACAATAATGACAAGTCTCGGTCATGCAAATGGCAGACTCTGATTATAAGAATGGCAGGCTTAAATTACGAGTATGATATGCCTAGCATTAACATTTAATCATAAATAAGTTTTGTCATTTTTATATCGAGTATAAATTAAAAAGGGCAAAGTACCTTCTATTCCCTAGTCTTAATTACAATCTCTTCTAGGGTCCCTCTTTTTTGAAAAATTATTTAGCTGTCACTGTACTTTAAAAAAATATTGGTCTGGATCCTTGGTTGACTTCAATACCCATTTTTTCATTTTGTTATCATGTGAAATAACTATTTTATCCTTCACATAATGACAAATTTCATCTTATTTTGTCTTTTTGTGAATGGTAAAACAATCATTTCACATGACAAAAATAAAAAAATGGGTGCTAAAGTCAACCAGGGACCCGAGGCCAATATTTTTTTTAACAGAGATAGCTAAATCATTTATGAGAAAGGAGGTACCCGATAGGAGAATTCGATTAAGATCAGTGACTAGAGAGTAATTTGCCCTTAAAAAATTAATATAAAATTAAAGAAATTGAAAAATTAAATCTAAACTAATTACAAAATAAATCCATACTAATTACAAACTAAAAAATCAAATTTAAAAAAAACTACGAGCCTACTCAACATGAAATTCATCAACATCACACAAAAATACCACCAATTAAGTATAACTAACGCACCTACTCAACATGAAATTTTTCGCAAAATTAGATCAATACAACAAATTAAAAAATTTAACGTATGTCTACCTCTCCGACTTGAGATTCTTCCCAGCCAGTGAATAGAAAAGACTAAGTTTTACTGCACAAACCAAAATGGTCCCGAATTAATTTTGAGACCATAATTATAGATTTTGCACTTGAGTATTATTGACATCAACCAAATGTGTAGGTATCGAGAGCCATCTTCTTTTAATATGACTTCTCCCCAGTGAAGCTTAAAAGAGGGAGAGGCTCAAAGACGAGCTTCACCATCGCAACAATTGACCTGAAATTCTTCTTGTAGGAGAGAGAGTTCCCCTCCCATCCTAAACTCTACCACCACCCGAATTTAGAGATTGGAGGTGCCTCAGATAAAAGTCAAGCTCGACCTCATCGATTATTCCAAGGCCTCATCGGATTGTTCCTTATTGTCATCCCACTATCTCTCCTACCTCTGACATTGCTCTCTATCCCATCGTTGATTTGGTTCCCAACGTCGTCTTCGTATACCTCATTGGTGAAGGGGCTCGATCATCGACGTCAAAGTGGTGTCGATTACTTTGTCAAAGTCGAATTGGTGGTATTAGACCTCACCACAGTTTGAATTTGAATAAATTCGAATCAAATCGAATCGAAATAATTTCGAATTCAAATTATAAAAACAGTAAACCATATTCAATTTGTTCAAGGACAAATTGAATACGAATTATAAATCTTTGAATTCGAATTGAATCCGAATCAAATTCGAATTGATTCTTAAATATTTAATATTTAATTAAAAATTTAAAAATAAGGAATAAATGTTTAACATTTTTTTAGAAAAAGAAATAAACTAACTTTTGAGTTTGCACTTAATGCGCCAAATTAAGTTTTCTACAATTTAGGTCTTAAGGGTTTCATGATTTAGGATTTGGGGTTTAAAATTTTACAGTTTAGTATATAATTAAATTTAGGGTTTAGGGTCTTATGATTTAAGATTTGGGGTTTAAAGTATATGATTTAATAAATAATTGAGTTAGAGTTTTATGATTTTAGGGTTTAGAGTTTAGGATTTTAGGGTTTAAGATTTAAGGTTTAATAAATAATTGAGTTTGAGATTTTTTTACACCAATATATGTATATAATAAAATTTTAATCAAACTAAATACGAATTTAACTTGAATCAAATTCGAATTAAATTTGTCAATTTGACGAATTATAAAAAATTTAAACCGAATTCAATTCATACTATTATAAATTCGAATTGAATGACGAATCGTATTACATACAAATCGAATCGAATCGAATTACGAATTGGATTCAATTCTTGGCCAGGTCTAGGTGGTATATATTCGAATTTTTGGGCCTATGGACTATCATCTACGGAAAAAGGAATAGGAAAAAGAAAAAAGGAAAGGAAAAATGATATATATATATATATATATATATAGAGAGAGAGAGAGGAAAAAGGAAAAATGATAGATGGAAGATAGAAGAAACAATGAAAAATAGAGAGAGATTAAAGGAGGAAAAAAAGAGAGAGAGAAAAAAAATAATGTCATAAATATTCGTGTAAATTTTGATCATTATTTTTCTTTGTCAATTTGTCAGTTTTTTAATGACGTGGAGGGTCACAATCTTATCCCGTACGGGACAGGATAGTCCTATTAGCATGGTCGTCCTCATTACATCGGCACCGCCCTCTCCTCATTACATCCTATTTAATTCAATCTCCAGAGAGCACAAGCTTTTATTATTCTCAAATACTCGGTATTACCACCGCCTAAGTAAATCAACTGCATTAAATAATTTTGATTCAATATCTCAAATCTAAGTTATAAATAACTATTAAATTTTGATGAAACCATTATCATATTCAACTCAAATTAGATTTATTGTTAAAAAATTAAAAACTTATCAGATAACTTTGAAAAAGTTATCTATTACCATGTTAGCATTCATCCCAAATCAAGTTATCTATTACCATGTTAGCATTCATCCCAAAACAATTCAATAGCTCCACATACCTATCCCAAGGTACGTACTTTGATGTAGGATGCTAGCTATTTATTGTACATGGAATGAAAGTTCTAAACCTTTCGAACTTGAATGCTTCCGCAATAGTATATGAATATAAAAGTTAGATTGTTGTGAATCTATTGTATTATTATTATTATTGAGTCTTATTTAAACAATAATTTATTAATTATATTTAATATTTGTAATTTTTATAAAACAATAATTTATCATTGAAATGAACTTATTTCTATTTATTAGATCGAGGTAGCTGTGAGGCAAGGCAAGTGGCACTAGCCCCCGGTGGTCAATTGTCCAAACTTATTATATTTTTTGGTAATAATTATGTATATCTTTTAATATATGTTATCAAAAATTAAAAACTAATTAATCTATAAATTAAAATTAAATATTAAAAAGATTAAAAATTAACAACAATTCTCAGATTTTCTATCTTTTTTTTTTGGTGGAACTCAGATTTTCTATCTTCCGTCTTGACTGAGCCTCCTAAAACAAGCTCCCAAGTCCTAACAAATGATAAAAAAGGACTATTTATAGTTCCATACGCAAGAGAAGAGGAGAGAGAGAGTACATTAATAAAGTAGAGAGAAAGAGAGAGGAGGAAATGGATGTATTCTTCCTCCTGGGTTGTCTCGGACTCGGTTACTTAGCCCTTCGTCTTTACAAGAAGGTGGTTCTACCGTCCAAGAGAATAAGAGAGAAGCTCCTAAGACAAGGTATTAGAGGGCCAGCTCCTTCCAATTTTCTGTACGGAAATGTCCCGGAGATGAAGCAAATTCAGGAAAGAGCAACGTTGAAGTCGTCACAAGATGATCGTAACGGGCCACAAGTGATCACCCATGACTATTCCTCCACCATCTTCCCCTACTTTGAACACTGGAGGAAATTATACGGTATGTAGCTTTACTTCATCTTATACAGGCACTTAAATTAACTAGTTGTAAGTAAGTTCTATTTTAATTACTAAGCTTCGATTTTATTGAGAATATACTCCAATAACATATTATTATCTTTTGGTAAACTTGTAGCCGTGATTCGTGCATGAACCCTTTGGTTTGGCCCTTTTCAAGTTGAAAGATTGCGTTTTTCCTAAGTTTGGTGTGTGATATAATCATCCTCTTTTTGGCCCGCGTCAGGTTCCTCATTTTTCTATATCTGGCGTAAACAAACTAGGAATATATATAGGTAGATTAGATATTTTATTACGACAATGATATAGATTTAAAAAATGAATCAAAAGTTGCAAAAAAGAAAATTTTGTGTCGGCAATAGTGAAAATGATGATAGACCGATATGTCCCGAACAAAAATATTTGCAGTGGATGTGTAATTTGGAGGAATCAATTTCCACATTAAGTGGGTATGCTACTCACTAATTGGTACTCGAAATTTGAATTGATTAATTTAATAAATACAAATAATTGAATAATTAGTATTTTAGAGGAAAAATATAGTTTGATTATTATATTCCAAAAAATTATATTTTAAAAATGATTTTATCACTAGTTGAAAAACATAATAGTTTTGATTTTTTATGTGGTTCATAGTAGTTTTGATTATAAAATCGAAAATCTACACTTCAGATGATGAAAGCATAAATTCAATTGGGAAGGAGCAAACCTCGCCATCATACTAAAACATCCAACACGAAGATGCATTATATTGGGGTTGAATTATGTGTTGAATGTTATCTTTTTTAATCGTAATGATGATATTTTTGTAAAAATCTAAAAATTATAGAATCAAAATGAAAAATTCATACAAATCAGTATTACATGAAAAATGTCATCCTCGAAAAATTAAAAATACGAAAATATACATGTCGACAAAGATTTTTTGCAAAAATAAAAAATCACGGGACCATAGAGAAAAAATTATGTACATGCGGGTACCATATGAAGGAAATATAAAAATAAAAAAACTAAAAATAAATATATTCAAGGCTTTTTTTCTAAAAAAAACACTGGATCAATATAAAAAAATTACACATGTTAGTATCACATAAAAAAATATTATAAAAATACAAAAAATATACATCATTATTGTATGAAAAAATATCGAGACCTTATGAAAAAAATGTCAAAATCGCATAAAAAAATGTTAACATAATCTAAGTCCGTATCGAATTGTCACCCAATACATCGTGTGGTGTTAAATGCCAACTATCACTGTCGTTTCCAGCTCTTTTCCTTTGCCACTTTGGTGTCTTCTCGAACTTCTTCTCTCCTAGGGCTTCTTATAAAGAATAAAATTGTTGAAGTTAGATAGCTTTCATCTTATAGTTAACTACTTAGATTTGCTTCTATCTTGTTTATGGGAGTTGTAATTATTAGGATTGTAGTCTTAGTGTAACTTTGGAGTTGGCTTGGTGTGTCTTTTGTTTGGTGTATAGTTGGGCTCTCTCAGTTTGGTTTTAAAATTGTAGTGATTTCTTTAGGTGATATGTTATTATGTCATTAAATACTACTTTCTCTTTTTGATTTGTGGTACCTAGTAAAGTCTTTTTAATGAATTTGGTCATGGATGAGTAAAGTGATCCAGGACCAACCTGTCTAAATAGGAACCATTAAATAATTTTTTAAGTTAAGCATTTTTATTTTCTTTTCTTACTCGTATCTTTTTATTTTTTATTTTTTTCTTATCCAGCACCATTCTAGAAAATACTTTACATGACCCAATCTTGTAATTTTTTTGGTCGAATGTACATAGTACCTAAGGAACCATAGCTTGGTTCCGGTGGTGCAAACATATTGTTGTATCTTTTGGAAATGAATAAAAGTTTACTTATAAAAAATATAGTTATAAAAAAGATAATAAGAATCATGTTATGTTGAGTTTCGTCCCACGAAGTTTAATTCACAATCTTTTTTTTGTGCGAAAAAAAAACGTTTATTGTTAAACTTCATTGTAATAAACGTTTATAGAAAATCTAAGATATATATATTTTACAGTTTTTTGCCGAAAAATAATATAACGCGGGACCCTTGGCATGCCCGTCCAGACTCCAGAACTTTTGTTTTTAAACAACCCAGACTCCAGAACTCAGATCGCTTTTTTTTCTAAGCTTGGAAACCAAGTTTGTTTCGCTGGCTTCTCGTTACTAAGCGAGGTTGGTATCGAACAGTCTCGGGTTGATATTTAATGGACACGTCGGGAGTAGCGCAGGCAATTGACACTTGTGAGAGCTATGCACGTAGTACAATTATTTTGCATGTGTCCATGTGCGATGTGCAAGAAATTCCATCATTTCGAGTTAATTTTTTTATGATCTTTCTCTCACTTCCCTAAAGTCAGGGTGAACGGGATTCCAATTTTAAAAATATAGCTGTGTTATCGAAATTTTTTAATTGGTTTATTAAACAGAAACTTAGTACTTTATTATCTTTGGTGTAATTAACTTTTGGATTTTATTTTGAAGAGTAATAAAATTTTACTTAATAAAAAAAATTTTAATTTTGAATTTAATGTTAAGATATTTGCTATCTTTTTGGGTTTTTTAGCTTGTGCTAACTTTGGCCTCATTTTAGCCATCGGATTGTGGAATTTGACTAAACGTAAGCTCTCTTGTTAATTTTTATTGCTTGCATGTGGCCGACATTTACGGTTCCTTTTGACTAATAATTTTTAGCTGCAATCGATTTCACACTGCATCTAGGTGAACAATACTGAGCATTGACTATTTGAAGCATACTTTGTTCCTGTTTCTTATTCTTTTCTTGAAATTTTTATTATGCTTCAGTTTGACTTGGAAAAAAATCGTAGTATTAATTCCGCAACCAACAAGTCAACTAATTAATTGTTTTTATCCGAATGTCCCTGATATGATGAGGCGGAAAATTTTGGTAGCTAATGTGAACTTTGATGAACTAGATATACGGTATTTTGTTAGTGTCTGTACAATAAATTACACTGGATAAATTACTTGACCCATTGCAATTGTAACATGAGGGTTGTTTTGTTTTGAGTATTGGTGAGATGTTGTTTGAAATGAACTTTAGGCTCATTGTAAGTGAAATGTTTATTTGGTGTTTGTTATTGGAGTATGGGGTTAATACCCTTTTTATATTAAAAAAAACCAATTTACATTTGTACAATAAATAAAGATTCGTCATCGTCGACGATGTGAAATCCCATGTAGCTAGGTGGGGAAGAGCTGTCAATGAAAGATGACGGACGCCAAACAAAACCGCAGTTCTATCAGCAAATTAAAGATAATAATTTGTACATGATTGGTCCATATTTTTTGCTTTTAGTGTCATGATTGCTTTACTCATTCCTGTAAAAAGAGTGTTCAGATACAAAAAGTTGACATCTAGGATCTCCAATAATTCACGTTCTATTTTTAAATTTATTAATTTAGCTTCTTCATTTGGTTCGAAGTTTACTTATTGTAGTTAAACTTGAGATGCATTAAAATGTCTGAAAAGGCACATCCCCACTTGTGTTGAAAAAAAATGGCAAATGCATGTTTTGGCCATATGATTGGATTTCTTTATTAATTTTTTCTTCCTCTTGCGAGTGATGGAGTCGTACGTGGTCTCGAGCCAAGATCTGGTAAGGAATATATTAAAACGCATGATGCATCGAGGCGGGAATAAATTAGGTAGAATTTTTTTAGTTTTTTTAAGAATCACTAAATTCACCGCAAACAATCGGATATTAAATTCAGTTAATCACTATTATGTAGTATTTTCAAAATATTTAACGTCATGATCAACCTCGCTCTCAAATCAATTTTTTTTTCTTAGGTGTCCCAATTGATTCGGACCTCTTCTTTGTCATTGTAGGGTCTTTATTCTATTGAGTATCGATCTATAGCATGAAGTCACGTTTTCATACGTCGCAATACTAAAAGATTATCTAGTTGATTACCGTCAAACCATATTTAAGAACGACTTAATAGCATAATTTCCAATCTTTGGGCTGCAGGTCTAGTGTATACTTACTCCACAGGACTAAAGCAGCATTTGTACATTAATGACCCGGAATTGGTCAAAGAGATGAACCAATCGAACACGTTGGATTTGGGAAAGCCAGTTTACTTGTCCGAAAGGCTGGAGCCCGTTTTCGGCAGCGGCATTACGAGGTCCAATGGTCACAAGTGGGCCCAGCAGCGGAAGATAATTGCTCCAGAGTTCTTCATGGATAAGGTCAAGGTAATACAGTCTACCATCATATTGATATGACCAGCAGACTTTTCCAATGCTTATTTCTTTTTCTCTTTTGATCTAAACCAATGTAGATTTGACTTGTTATATTCTTCTGTGAATAAGATTTATTGATTTACTAATCAAATTTAGATCTACTTTGGTTTCTTCAGGAGTTCAGGTCCTTTTTTCTCTTTGCTAAGTCTTGTTAGATTTCGTGAAAGTCTACTTTAGTAGCAGTAATTTGTACGATTTGCAAACCACTCCGATATAAGTTAAAATTATCATTCCTAATAGTAGTAGTTTTCCTACTTGACACTCAAGTATTTGAATATTTTTCAGGTCAAAATACCCTCATTTATAATTTTAAAAATTGGTTTAATTTTTTTAGAAACTTATCTGAAAAAAATCAAAATCGATATCCATCATATGTTTTTGAAATGATTTTTTTTTAATTTAATGATGTTTAGGATTATTTCTGTTTAAAACAATTGTTCAGCTAGTAAGTACAAGTTAGTCAAATCACAAGGTAGTGATGTTCTAGTTTCCTAACCAACTGTTTGCGGTTCCATGAATAAGAGTAGTCGATTTCATGTGAGAATATTTAGTACTCTTTGACAACAATTGATGGGCGAGGTTGGCTAAAATCCGGGACCATGCAAAAATTGGGCAGAGCATGGTGGGGCTGATGATAGAGTCAACGCAGCCGTTGATGAAGAGATGGGAGGAATGCATTGAATCTGAAGGTGGGTTCCAAGCTGAAATTAAAGTTGACCAAGACTTGAGAAGCCTCTCCGCGGATGTCATTGCGAGGGCTTGTTTCGGGAGCAATTACACCAAAGGGAAAGAGATCTTTTCCAAGCTTAGGTGTCTCCAAAAGCTTCTCACCACCCACGGCCTCTTATTTGGTCTCCCCAGTTTTAGGTAATTTTGATTTCACTTTGTTCAAATCGTAACGAATTTTTTGTT
>SOPF01026457.1:7431-28886 GCA_012979155.1 Hypericum perforatum | reverse complement strand
TGAAGGAGAAGACTCGGATCATGAAAGTATGCCATCATATGAGGATGTATCCAAAGAAGAAGTCTAAGTCAATAAAGGACTCACTCTCGTGGCAAGAAGATCCTTGAATGTGCAAGCTAAAGAAGATGATGATATGGCACAAAGGGCAAACATCTTTCATACAAGGTGTTACATCAAGGATAAAGTTTGTAGTGTGATCATTGATGGAGGTAGTTGCACTAATGTAGCAAGCACTACCATGGTTGAGAAGTTGGGATTGATCACAACCAAGCACCCTAAACCCTACAAGTTATAATGGCTGAATGATAGTGGAGAAGTTAGGGTGAAAAAGCAAGTACTAGTGGCATTTCACATTAGCACGTATGAAAACGAGGTGTTGTGCAATGTTGTGCCAATGCAAGCTAGTCATCTACTATTGGGAAGGCCGTGGCAATTTGATAGAAGGGCGACGCATGATGGCCATACCAACAAGTACTCTTTCACTCACAAGAAGCGTGTGTTCACTCACAAGTTTGTGAAGATCAAATAAAGTTGCAAAAAGAAAGTGATGAGAGAAAGAAAAGTTAGCAAAAGAAACAAGTGGAGAGGAGAGAAGAAGCTGAAAAACAGAATGTTAAAACGGCCAAAAGAGAGGTTGCAATTTAGAGAGCAAAAGAAGCAACAAAAACAGAAATAGTTTTGGCTAAAGAGAGAAACAATGAGTGGAAAAGAAATTATTATGTGAGAACAAGTAAGATCAAACAAGCTTGTTATGAAAGAAAGTCCATGATCTTACTTCGATATAGGGAGACACTTTTGATCACTAACGAACTTGAGCAAGACTTGCCAAGTATAGTTGTTTCTCTTTTGCAGGACTCTAAAGATGTGTTCCCCAATGAGTTACCACCAGATTTGCCACCAATAAGGGGAATTGAGCATCAAATTGACTTTGTCCCAGGAGCTACAATACCAAATCGTCCAGCATATAGGAGCAACCCGGAAGAAACAAAGGAGCTTGAGAGGCAAGTCAATGAGCTTTTGGAGAAGGGGTATGTGCATAAGAGCAGGAGTCCATGTGCTGTTCCAGTCCTACTTGTGCCCAAGAAGGTTGGATCGTGGAGAATGTGTGTTGATTGTCACGCAGTCAATAACATCACAGTGAAGTATCGCTACCCTATTCCTCGTTTAGATGATATGTTAGATGAATTGCATGGTTCTTGTATGTTTCCTAAAATTGACTTGAAAAGTGGTTATCATCAAATTCGCATGAAAGAAGATGATGAATGGAAAATAGCATTTAAAACTAAATATGGGTTGTATGAGTGGATGGTCATGCCATTTGGTTTGTCTAATATACCTAGCACATTCATGCGACTCATGAACCATGTTTTGAGACCATTCATTGGCAAATTTGTGGTTGTCTACTTTGATGATATACTTGTGTATAGCAAGAGCTTAGAGGATCATGTGGAATATTTAAAATTTGTTTTAGATGCACTTAGAGAGGATCAGTTGTATGTTAACTTGAAGAAGTGCACCTTTTGTACGGATAAACTTGTATTCTTGGGTTTTGTTGTTGGAGCTAATGGAATACAGGTTGATGAAGAAAAGATCTGAGCTATACAAGAATGGCCAAGTCCTACAAGTGTTGCAAATGTTAGGAGCTTTCATGGACTAGCTAGCTTATATAGAAGATTTGTGAAGGACTTTAGTAGCATAGTCGCACCGATCACTGAAGTTATCAAGAAAAGCGTGGGATTTACTTGGGGAGAAGCTCAAGAGAAGGCATTCCAACTACTAAAAGGGAAGTTGATTAATGCACCCTTATTAGCTTTACCAAATTTCTCTAAGACTTTTGAAATTGAGTGTGATGCTTCTGGTATAGGAATTGGAGCTGTCCTTATGCAAGAAGGAAGGCCTATTGCATATTTTAGTGAGAAGCTAAGTGGAGCAACCTTGAACTATCCGACTTATAACAAGGAGTTATATGCATTAGTTCGAGCTTTGGAGACATGGCAACATTACTTGTGGCTCAAGGAGTTCGTGATTCATTCTGATCATGAGTTGTTGAAGCATTTGAAGGGGCAACACAAGCTGAATAAGAGGCATGCATGTTGGGTAGAGTTTATTGAAACATTTCCTTATGTCATACACTACAAGCAAGGTAAGGAAAATGTAGTAGCTGATGCACTATCACAGAGGTACACCTTAATCTCTACTCTTGATGTAAGATTGATTGGTTTTGAGCACATCAAAACGTTATATGCTACTGATTCTTACTTTGAGGAGATTTATCATGAAACTGAAAAGAATGCTCATGGCAAATTCTTTAGGAATGATGGATATTTGTTTCGTGAAAATAAGCTTTGTGTGCCTAATTGCTCTATGCGAGAATTGTTAATTTAGGAGACACATGAAGGAGGATTGATGGGGCATTTTGAAATTGCAAAGACTTTGGCGATGCTACAAGATCATTTTTATTAGCCACATATGAAGAGGGACGTTGAGAGAGTTTGTGAACATTGCCTCACATGCAAGCAAGCCAAGTCTAAGGTAAAACCCCACGGCTTGTACACTCCACTACCTATACCTAGTGAGCCTTGGATTTATATCTCTATGGATTTTGTGTTAGGTCTTCCTAGGACTAAACATGGAAGACATTCAATTTTTGTGGTAGTGGATAGGTTTTCTAAGATGGCACACTTCATTCCATGTCATAAGACTGGTGATGCTTCAAACATTGCTGATTTGTTCTTTAGAGAGGTTGTTAGGTTGCATGGTATGCCTAGAACAGTCGTTTCTGATAGAGATGCTAAGTTCTTAAGTTATTTTTGGAAGACCTTGTAGAGTAAGTTAGGTACTCAGTTGTTATTTTCCACTACTTGTCATTCACAAACTGATGGTCAAACTGAAGTTGTGAATAGAACTTTGTCAACTTTATTTAGAGTACTTATCAAGCATAATATAAAGACATGGAAAGATTGTCTTCCACATGTTGAGTTTGCTTATAATAGATCAGTTCATTCTGCTACTTAATATTCACCATTTGAACTTGTTTATGGCTTTAATCCTTTGACTCCATTGGATTTATCACCTTTGCCTTCAAGTGAGTATGTCAATTTAGATGGCAAGAAGAAAGCAGAACTTGTCAAGCAATTGCATGAGAGGGCAAGAATGAATATTGAGAAGAGGACAGAGTATTATGCTAGACAAGCGAACAAGGGAAGGCACAAGGTTGTCTTTGAACCAGGAGATTAGGTCTGGTTGCATATGTAGAAGGAGCGTTTTCCTGTCCAAAGGCGTTCAAAATTGCTACCCTATAGTGATGGACCATTCCAAGTGATTGAGCGCATCAATGACAATGCTTACAAGCTAAACCTTCCAGATGAGTACAATGTGAGTGCTACATTTAATGTTACTAATTTGAGTCCTTTTGATGTAGGTAATGCGGATTTGAAGACAAATTCTTTTCAAGAAGAGAGGAATGATGCGAGCATGCCTACGTCTAAGTCATCCAAGCAACAAGACTCTCATCAAGTGCAAGTGCCAATTGGACCAATGACGCGTGCAAGAGCGAGGAGGCTTCAAGCTAAACTTAGTGGACTAATTCAAGAAGTCCAAGCATGTGAATGCAAGTCCAAGGACATGCATGAGGCCCATGCAAAGCCCATGCACATGATTGAAGCTAATTTGGAAGCAACGTCAACTTTGCCAACCTGAAGCATGAAAGTTCGTCCTATTTTGTCCATGCACAATCTGAATGGGACATGATCTTCAAGCAAGCTTTTAGTAGCTTTAGTTATATTATTTAGTTCTTATTTATTCGAATAAAGAGGTCACATCAACAATTATCTTTTATTGCACATGATGAAAATCTGAAATACACAAAGTCTAAAATCCAAAACAGTAAATAGTCTAAAACTCGATCCGAAAAGGTTCAAAATGACATGAATGGTTCAAATCAATGCATGCAGATTGTCCTCTACTCTCGTCCCGATATCCTAGTATCTATAACAAGAAAAAAGACAAATGTGGTGAGTCATAAACTCAGTAAGGAATCCCATGACACAGCGATATCAATGTACAAAATCAATACACTCAACGCCATGCAACACTAATAATACAATCATTCATATATTGGTTCCAATTTTAATACAGAGCTCCGTGTCCTCATTTATCATGACGGGATCCTTGTGGAGCACAGATAAATACTCAAACTATTCTTGCAAGGCAGGTCCAATAGATGGAAAGGTATTTCTCCCTCCACGAGTCCAGATAATCTACATACTCCCTATCCATTTGATCACATATACCTCAGGTTACCCGGTAGTTCCTTAAGTGATATGTGCAAACTACAGGGCCCAATAGGTATGAGACAATCCCATATGCCATAAATCATATCAATCACATATCCAAATTCTGACAATCCGAATCCAATCATCAATAATCTAAAGGTACCAAACTCGAAATCAATCACACATCTAAGATTCGATTCACATATCCAAGATCAATAAATCTAAAATCTAAATCATCAATTTCCAATCCGAAATTCTAGAATTCAATCACACACAATCAAAAATTTGGAACAACATAACAATCACGTAACAAAGACAGAATTCACTTACCTCCAATAGCTCTAGACAATACCCCACGGCCTAGACACACTCCCCTTCCTTTCGTTTATGAAAACCTAAACATTTTCAGATCAATCTCTAACAGGGTTTCAAAATCTAAGTTACGCGGGTAAAGCTTACACTACAAATTTGGAATCTCTGTCTTGATCCTCCAAAAGCCCTAGATTAGCAAGGTCTTTTTCCTCATCTTTAGAAATACGTTTTCGTGAGTTTTCCATGAATCCGTACAATTTCGAATAGACAAGGTTGAAAGAATAGAGCTAATCTTACCTCTAAGCTCTAACGCAGTTGTTTCAGATCAGTTCGTTCCTTCTCGATCTCCTTCTGCTTCGCGGGTTTCCTCTCCTAGACAAAAGGGGCGAATTTTATGAATGATCTATTAGGTTTAGGGAAAACATACTAACCCTAGTTTCACATAAACAGAAAAGGTGGCATATTACAAACTACTACCATAATATTTGACAAATAACAAAAAGGTTCTTATAACATAATAGTTTCCAATTAATTCTCGCCCAATTCTTATAGTAATGTACTATCGAATTTGCAGCCTCAGTACTCGCAATAGCCTTTGATGTACCAGAGGATCGGGCTTTCCTGACAACTTACGAGCAGCGATATGGCTCCACACACCCATTTTTCTATGCTTGCAGATTCGTGGAGGCCTTGAAGATAGCAGAAGAAGAGCACAAGTTCATGTTCATGTACATCCATTCTCCCGAGCATCCATTTACTCCTCCCTTCTGTAGGGAGACTCTCTGATTGGAGCTCGTGGTGCAGTATCTTGATGCGAATTTTGTTTTGTGGGGAGCCCTTGCGGATCGAGGAGAAGGATTGCATATGGCCACCACTTTGCAGCCTACAGCTTTTTCTTGTTATGCTGTTGTTGCTGCTGCCGGTGGTGATGACATTTCTGTCCTCCAGCAGGTTGGTCAAATTCTATGTTCGCTATTTTGTTGTTGTATTGTTCTGTCGTAGTTTTTCTCATTGGGTTTTACTGAGAAAGAATTCTGATGAAGCATGCGGTTGCAATTTTGGTATTCGTACGATGAAATCTACACTCGTTCTCATGTAAATGTAAATACAAATAAAACAATTTTATCTATCAAAACATTATATTAGCTATTTTTTTCTAAAAGATAAAGTTTATTAAGTTTAAACATGTTCCTCGTTTATAATCCCAGATCACAGTTTACTTTTACCACTCGAGGTAGGCCTTAGAACTGCACCATTGTGATTGATTCATCACGATGTATGCCGAAAGTGTTGGAACAAAATAATCCGGAACGCAACAACGCGAGCAATCTACAAAGCACAACAAAGTTCACGAAGTTTACACTATTACGATCAAATGGTTTGTGTTAATAGTTCAAATGGTTCATATTACTACAATCAAACAATTTGAACTAATCATTCGAATGGTTTATAATTTGCAATAGTAATTCGAATAGTTTACTATTACGATCAAACAATTTGCACTAATAATTCGAATAGTTTACACTATTATGATAGATTAATTTGTATTGGTCATTCAAATAGTTTACAATGTTATGATAAAATGATATTTTATATAATAAAAAATTTGTTCAAATAGATTTAAATAATTTGTACCAATTGGTCGAATGGTATCACTATTATGATGAAATTTTTTGTCGTATTGTGTTCAAATAGTTTATGGTATTATGATTAAATAGTTTGTTATATATCAATATAAAAAATTTGTTCAATTAAGATTAAATAGTTTATATTAGTAGTTCGTATAATTTTACCATTATGATAAATATTTTGTTCAATTATCATAGCTTTTCTAGGTTATATTAAATGGTATATTATATTAAATAATTAATCTAATAATATCATTTATGATTTTTTAATGTATTTAGTTGAACATTTCTTCAAATTTTAAAATAATTTATCTAATTATATCAAATAGTTTATTCTGTTATATCAAATATATTTTCCAATTATATTAAATAGTATACCAATTGGATAATATTTAAAATAATTTCTGATAAAAAATTAAATAATTAGAAGAATAAAAATTGACGTGTGACAATTTCTTATTAAAAGGTGCGTGATTTCTTTTCCATTAAAAAGGAAATGAGTGAATCCCTTTCTTATAAAAGAAATGGTTGAACCCCTTTTGTAATTGACCATACTGTCCTTTATCACATGACTACCGAACCGACCTATAGTGAAGACTAGAGGACCAAATCATGTATTCTCTTGCTATAGTATTTTCCATCTTAATAATATTCGTTATGACTACTAATGAAAATTCTTATATACCAATTATAGAAACATTTATTCAAGCAATACAGAAATCTTTTAGAAACATGGTTCTAATACTTCGAAAGTAACTTATATTCCCACTAAAACATCCAACGGCCTGTATTCCAAGCAAGGAATTGCTTTTGAACTTTTGTGGAAATGAAAAGGAACAAAGCATCTCCATGTTCTTTAATGAGGGTCCCTTCAATACTTTAGACATAGGGTAAAAACATGAATTGACCAAGAATCTGGAATAACAAATGCATAGCCCAAATTGCCTAGTATTTCTTGTTCCTTTGCTTATAAGAATGAACCTTGTGTAAAACTAAATAGCCACTTTTAGAAGGTCCTATGTCATCTACCATAAGAGACGGTTCATTGAATGAATTAATTCGACGAATGGTAAGCCTCCCTCGAAGAATTTTAGGTGGAGTTACTCGAGCAATCGGTAGAGGCAGAGGCCGCCTAGCCGGATGGAGAAGAGATCAGAGTAATGTACTATTGAATTTGCAGCCTCAGTACTCGCAACAGCCCTTTGATGTACCGGAGGAACGGGCTTTCCTGAGAACTTACGAGCAGCAATATGGCTCCACACACCCATTTTTCTATGCTTGCAGATTCGTGGAGGCCTTGAAGATAGCAGAAGAAGAGCACAAGTTCATGTTCATGTACATCCATTCTCCCGAGCATCCGTTTACTCCTCCCTTCTGTAGGGAGACTCTCTGCTCGGAGCTCGTGGTGCAGTTTCTTGATGCAAATTTTGTTTCGTGGGGAGCCCTTGCGGATCGTGGAGAAGGATTGCATATGGCCACCACTTTGCAGCCTGCAGCTTTTCCTTGTTATGCTGTTGTTGCTGCTGCCGGTAGTGATGGCATTTCTGTCCTCCAGCAGGTTGGTCAAATTCTATGTTCGCTATTTTGTTGTTGTATTGTTCTGTCGTAGTTTTTTCTCATTGGGTTTTACTGAGAAAGAATTCTGATGAAGCATGCGGTAGCAATTTTGGTATTCGCACGATGAAATCTACACTCGTTCTCATGTAAATGTAAATACAAATAAAACAATTTTATCTGTGAAAACATTATATTAGCTATTTTTTTCTAAAAGATAAAGTTTATAAAGTTTAAACATGTTCCTCGTTTATAATCCCAGATCACCGTTTACTTTTACCACTCGAGGTAGGCCTTAGAACTGCACCATTGTGATTGATTCATCACGATGTATGCCGAAGGTGTTGGAACAAAATAATCCGGAACGCAACAACACGAGCAATCTACAAAGCACAACGAAGTTCACGATAAAAATAACAACAATGAGACAAGAAAATCGTTCACCCGGTTCGACGAGAACATCTACGTCCGGGTACGTACCAAGCTAGGAAGAAATTCACTAAGCACATGCTTGATCAACACTTGACCTTACAATGGAGGAAGGAGAAAGTTTTTCTCTTAAAATATCTACATAGATATTTATTAGTCCTCTTTTAGGATAAATGTTACAAGTGAGTGGGAGAGGTATTTATAGGTTTGCCAAAGGGAGGTGCAAAACTATCCAAGAAAAAGTTCCATCAACATACCCCAGCGGGCATCGGGTGCTCAACGGGCATTGGGTCCAATAGCTGCTCCTCCCCCCTCCCCTGTTTCTCCTCCATATATAGTTGGGAGGCTAGTGGTCATTAGGTCCGAGACTCGGTTTCTCCCTTGTTACTCTCTCAGCGGGCACTGGGAAGCTAGCGTGCACTAAGGTCGAGAGTCAGCTTCGTCTTTGAATCTTCGAACAACATATACTATCTTGGGTGATCCCATAACACAAACACCAGTGTTACAAACATCTCCAAGCTTCTTCACTCATACTTAGGCTCCATACCCCAAGAATCTCCTATCTGGAGACTAATCTCAACCTCAACACATGTCACCATTCATTTGATGACTCCTCCACCTCTTAGTACGCCTGGTCCATTTGCTAATTCATTAGACCTTTTGAAGCCATGTTAAGTTTTAGCTTCTCCAAGATAACCACCTTGGTGAGCATGTTTGTAGAATTCACTTTTTTGTCAATCTTTTCAAGCCTCGAGATCTTCTTCTCTACGAGGTCACAAATGTAGTGGTACTTCAACTCAATGTGCTTTGTTCTTAAGTGGTAGGCAAGATTCTTTGCTAAATATATTACACTTTGGCTATCATTATGGAGCACACTCTCCTTTCGCTCCCTCCCAAATTCCCACAAGAAATTTTTAAGCCATATTAACTTTCTACTTGTTTTTGTCACTACCATATACTCACTTTCCCTTGTTGACAAAGCCACCACCTTTTGCAACCTCGAGGCCCAAGATATCGCTCTTCCTCTCAGTGTGGGGTTAGATTCAGAGGGGATAAGTATTTTGTCCCTATATAGGGACTAAAGAAAGGTAATCAGTAAAATATGGTGTTTTGATAAAATGACCCTAACTCTTTTCTCTCACCAATTAATCTCTAAACCCACCTAAATTTGAATGTAATTTCTTTCTCTCTCCAATTATTTAGTTTCTCTCACCAATTTATCTCCATGTTCTTTCTTTTATCCCAAAATCCTAATTCTTAACCGTCATTTTATCTTTTCTTTAACCCTAATTTTTATATTGGACAAATTACTCTCTAGTCCCTGAACTTAACATAATTCTCCTATCAGGTCCCTTCTTTTTCATAAATACCAACCAAATTAGCCTTTTTTTCAATTTTGGACATATGAAATGACTTTTTTACCCTTCACAAAAGACAAAAGAGTAATTATTTTTGTCTTTTTATGAAAGGGTAAAATAGTTATTTCACATGTCAAAAAAATAAAAAAATGAGTCCCGAAGTTAATCAGGGACTCGAGACTAATATCTTTTCAAAATACATGAACGACAAAATTGTTTATGAGAAAGAAGGAACCCGATAGTAGAATTCTACTAAGACGATGGACTAGGGGGTAATTTGCCCTTTTACATTTCTCTCTTTTGAAATCCAACAACAATGAGCGTCCACCAGTGACTACCCACAGGCGACTGACAACCGATGACTGACAACCCCATCCACCAAATATCGATGATCGACGACAGTGTTGCTGGTTATTTAAATGGTGTTGTTGGTTTTTATTTTGGGTTGCTATTTTTTTGTGTTGCTGGTTTTTTATACGATGTTGCTAATTTTATATTTGTTATTGCTAGTTTTTTTATTCGATTATGCCTTTTTTATTCAGTGTTGCTGGTTTTTTATTCGGTGTTGCTGGTTTTTATTCTGGGTTGCTGGTTTTTATTTGTTGTTGCTGGTTTTTTATTCAGTTTTGCTATTTTTTATTTACTTTTGCTAGTTCTTTATTTGGTGTTGCTCATTTTTTATTCGGTCTTGCTGGTTTTTATTTAGTATTACTAGTTTTTTATTCGGTGTTGCTGGTTTTTCATTCGGTGTTGCTATTTTTTATTCAGTATTGTTTATTTTTTAAATGGTGTTGCTAGTTTTTCATTCGGTGTTGCTAGTTTTTTATTCGGTATTATTTTTTTAAATGGTGTTGCTAGTTTTTTATTCTAGGTTGCTATTTTTTGTGTTGCTGGTTTTTTTATACAATTTAATCAGAAGGAGATAGAGAATGAGGAGGTCGTCGTTGTCATCGTCGGAGGAGTATGGTAGGCTGATAGAGGAGGACAATAAGGGGTCGGCAAGTACAATAAGAGGATGCACGGGAATGATAGGGGGACAATAGGGGGACGGTGGGGATGATGTGGGACATGTGAATGATGACAAAGGGACGATAGAAACAATGAGAGGATGCGCAAAGAAGGCCTAACCATCGGCTGGGAAGAGGTCATCAGAGGCAGAAAGAAATAAGGTTTTTGGAAAAGGGGAAAGGGGAGGGAAAAAGAAAAAGTAAAAGGGAAGAGGGAGAAAGGCAATTCGTAGAGTTAAGGAGCAAAAGAAAAAAAGAGAGAAATGGAAACAAAATGACGACGAGAGAGAGGCAAGATTTTAATGTGTGCCAAAAAGTCCAAAATATCCCTGATAACTTTAACCATTAGATCTAAATTTTTGAAAAAAGTAAGATCCTATGGTCAAAAGCTAGTCTCTATATGAGGAGATCTAAAGATATAACCTGTCGTGCTCCTCTTCTAATCATGATAATTGGACACCAAGTCTGCATCACAATACCCTAGAAGCTTTAATTCTTTGCCATCAAAGCAAAAGCACCTTTTAGTATTACCTCTCAAGTGGCCAAATATCTATTTTATCGCAGCCCAATATTGCTCACCCAGATTACTCATGAACTTACTCACAACTCCATTGCATGTGCTATGACTGGCCTCACACAAATCATAGCATACATTAAGCTACTTACTAAGGATTCATAAAGAGTCTTCTCTATGCTAGCTTTCTCAACCTCACTCTAAGGCAAGTCCTTCTTGGACAACTTAAAGTGTTAAAGAAGTCAACTTGGGATTGGCATCTTACATGCTGAATCTTTCCAGCACTTTCTTGATATACTTGGCTTAAGAGAGCAACAACTTCCCTATATTTCTATCTCTCTCAATCCTCATGCCAAGAATTTGCCTAGTCTCATGCAAGTCTTTTATAGTAAACCTTTTAGATAATTGCTTCTTCACCTTGCTCATCCCTATAGCACTGGTGCATGCTACCAACAAGTCATCAACATAAAGTAGGATGATATAGCCATTGTCCAAACACTTCATATAGTAATAATGATATGTTCTACAACAAGTGAGCTCAACTCCATAAATTAATCCATCAAACTTCTTATACCACTATCTTGGAGGTTGCTTCAATCCGTACAAGCTCTATTATAATTTGCACACAAGCTCACTATCACCTTGCAAGAATCTCTCTAGTTGTTCTAGCATGGAGAAATGCTATCTTCACATTCATTTGCTCTAGTAATAGATTCTCAGCCATTTTGTAGTGCTTTCTTGTCTTTAGATAGTTGAACTAAATCCCAAATTCTATTGTACTTTAAGCACTCCATCTTGTCGTCCATGGCAAGCACCACTTGCTCACTTTATCACTTTTTTGACCCTTTACAAAGTCTTCAGGTTCTCCTCCATTGGTCAATAAAAGATAAGGTTCTCCTCCATTGGTCAATAAAAGATAGAAATTTATTGGCGAATATCTATCTAGAGACTCACGTTGTCTAGTGGACTTCCTCACTAGAACTATTGGTAATAGAGATCTTGGCACCATTTCTATCTCTATCTTGACCTCTTGTCTTTCAAGTACTCTACTCTTACCCAAGTTTGAGATGTCTAACTTTATCACCTTACTGCTAGGACTCGCTTCTTTAGCTACCCTCTCATTATCCTTGTATATCACCTTCTCATTGAATATGACTTTCCAGCTCCTGACAACCTTGTGATTCTTTTCATCCTAAAAGTAAAACCCAAACACATCTCCTCTATATCTAATAAATATGCACTTCTTGGACTTAACATCAAGCTTACTTCTATCATCTGTATCCACAAGAACATAGAAAATACAATTAAACACTCATAAAAGTTAGATCAATATCCTTGCCACTTCAAGCCTCCTCCGGTATCCTATTCTTCAAAGGAGCCAATTGTCCTCTGTTGATCAAGAATGTTGCAGCATTGATAGCATTAATCCAGAATATCTTTGGCATATAACTTTTCAATATCATAGTCCTTGCTCTCTTATTTAGTGTCTAGTTCATTCTTTTAGCTATGTTTTACTGAGGTGTCCTATCTACTATCTTTTTTATGCGAATGCCATGCTCTACACAAAAGTTTTTGAACTCTTGAAGCTCATACTCACCACCATTATAAGACCTTAGGCACTTTACTTAAAGACTTATCTTGTTCTCCACAAGAGCTTTGTACTCTTAAAAGTATCAAAAGCATCAGACTTGTGCTTTAGAAAGTAAACCCATACCTTTCTAGTAGATTTATCTATGAAAATCATGTAGTACAAGGATCCACCCATGGATGTCACTAGTGTCGATCCCCATAAATTACCATAAACCACTTCTTTTGAGAAGCTGACCCTCTTTTGCTTCCCAAATACACAGTCTTCAAAAAGATCTACATTCACAATTTTTATACCTCGTAGCTTTTCCTTTGAACATAGCACCCACATCCCTTTTTCACTCATGCGGCCAAGCCTACTATGCTAAAAAACTACATTATTTGTAGCTCTCACAAGATTGATGCTAGCATGAGTATTTCTTGGCATGTACAATGTACCTTCCTTCTCACTATAAGCTACTACACTAGCTCCTTTGGTGATCTTCCATGTTTGACAACCAAAGGTTACATCATAACCTTCTTCATCTAGTTATCCTATGAAAAGTATTCCTCCTTAACTCGACAATATGCCTCACTTCTTTCAGCAATAATAAAGATTCATTGGGAGTATTGGTTCTCACATCTCCCTTACCCATAATTTGTTATAGTTCACCACCAGCTAGATAAACCTTGTTAAATTCTCTCAGAGTACACCATCATATTCTTGTCACCACAAGAGTGGAACGATGCTCCCAAATCCAATACCCAAGCCTCTGATAAACTACTAACACTTAAGATCAACGCATCTCTATAATCCTCTGTTGTTGTATTTGCTGATGTATCTTCCTTCTTTAATGTCTTGCCCTTGTTTTGGTAGTGACCGTACTTGCCACAATTATAACATTAAATTGTGCTTTTGTCCTTCTTCGAATCACCCTTCAATTTAGACTTAGACCTGCTCATGTCCTTCTTTTTCCTTCCATCTAGAATCGGACCTTCCCTATTACTAGCATTTAAAGCCAAACCTGAGGATACTACATACATTGTTTTTCAAATCCCCTCGCTCATAATTAAGATCCTCACCTCATCCAATATTAGCTTTACCTTCCCTGCTAATGCACTCACCACCGTTACTATACCACTCTAGCTATTAGGTAAGGAACTAAGAAACATAAGGGTTGGTACCTCATCATCGAAGTCTATCTTCATCTAGCTCAAAGAAGTAAAGGTCGCATTAAACTCGTGAAGGTGTAAAGCCACTGAAGTACCCTCCTACATCTTAAGTTAAAGAGCTTTCTCATTAAGTGAACCTTGTTGGCCGTCGAGGGGTTCTTGTATAACTCAGACAATGTCTTCAATAAATCTATTGTAGACTTTGCCTTCACTGCATGCAACACTACATTCTTCAACAAGGACAAGCGAATTACTCTCATCACTTTCCTATTCAACAATGTCCAATCCTTTTAATCCATGTCATCTGATCGAGTGGCAGGTGCAAATCTCTATCATACAAGTAGTCCTCAATTTGCATCTTTTGAAAGCCATAGTCCATTCCATCAATCTTCTCCACGAAAGTTTTACTATCACCCATCGTGCTTGCTCCCACCATATCCTAAACCTGGGTGCTATGATACTAGTTGTTGGGCTACAATAATCCTGAAGACAATAATGTGAGCAAGCTACAAAACACAATAAAATTCAAGATGAAAATAACAACAACCAGACAAGAAGATTGTTCATACGATTCGACGAGAATGTCTATGTCTAGGGCATACCAAGCTAGAAAAAAATTTACCAAGCATAAGCTTGATCAACACTTAACCTTACAATGGAGGAAGAATGAGGAAGTTCTTCTCCTAAAGTATCTAACTAGATATCTATTAGTGCTCTTTTAGGATAAATGTAACAAGTGAGTGGGAGAGATATTTATAGGTTTGCCAAAAGGACTGCGACAAAAGTGTCCAAGAAGAAGTTCCATCTACATACCCCAGCGGGCACTGGGTTCGAGAGTTGTTCCTCCTCTATTTTTCCCCTAATGGTAGCTCGGAGGCCAGCGGCCGCTGGGTCCGAGACTCGGC
Organism: Hypericum perforatum; assembly: GCA_012979155.1. Taxonomy (NCBI): domain Eukaryota; kingdom Viridiplantae; phylum Streptophyta; class Magnoliopsida; order Malpighiales; family Hypericaceae; genus Hypericum; species Hypericum perforatum. The sequence goes on along the minus strand of SOPF01026457.1, from coordinate 14,166 downwards.
TTCCCCCTGTTACCTCCCCAGTGGGTGCTAGGAAGCTAGCGGAGAGTCAGCTTCTCTATCTTCAAATCTTCGAACAACGCATAATGTCTCGAGCGATCCGATAATGCGTGCGCAACATCCTCGAGCTTATTCACTCGATCTCATGCTCCATACCCCAACAGAAAGTTAGGACATCAAATTCATTAGTGTTGCTCGCTTCAGCCAATGGCATGGTAGTATAGTGTGAGATTGAACTCGAAACATAATGCTCGCCTATGACTTATTTATCAGTGCATCCCCCATGATTGTCTTGGCCATTGGATGTAGGTCATTTGGATAAATTATGTATATTGTGAGTTCTCTATTAGTGTTATTTCTTGTTATGCGTTATTTACACATTCATGTTTACACTTTCTATTCTCGTAACAGTGATTAATTGTGTACAGATGGAAGGGCCAATTTCTGCAGGGGAGCTAATAGAAATTCTGCAGAGAACAGTTGAGGAGCAAAGATTGGCTTTTGGTAACGGGATACCAATGCCAGAACAAGTAAGGACAAGGACGAGGAACAGGGACCAAGAGGCTCAAATTAAAGCAGATCGTCAACTGAGGGAAGAGCAAGATGCTGCTTTTCTTGCCGCTTTAAAGATAGATAAGGTAAAGCCAAGTTTGACTACATGAAATCTACACCAACATAACTTATCCATATATTTATTTGTTTGAAGGCATAGCTAAGGTGAGTTCAGGTTAGTGTTGCGTTTTTGGCTGTCGAAATTAACCGACACCAACATAATTTATTCATTAAAATAAATTAACATACAAAACACTTTCAAATAAGTTCTTTTTTTACCAGGAAAAAGACCAAAATGCTCAGAGTTCAACTAAAACAACCCACCAGAAAATCAGCAGAAATACAAATCAGAAACAACATGGTAATGGTAAAGAAACTTCAACTACTAGGGAAACCCAACAAGCAACAGAGGTACTTCATTTTTCATCTCTACTGTAATTTTATTGTTCTTATTTGTTTCTTTTCCTCACATATATGCATGATTTGGGTGCCTCACAATCTAGATTTCTATTGCTTTTCCAGATTTTGATCCGATTTCCCAACGGTGAAAGAAGACACCAGAAATTTTCCTGCTCGGATAAAATTCGAGCAATTTATAGGTACATTGACTCGTTAGGCCTACAGGTCATTGGTAGCTACAGATTGGTGACAAGCTTCCCCAGAAGAATTTATGGAGCTGATCAGATGGAAATTACCCTCAAAGATGCTGGATTCCATCCTAAAGCAACAGTTTTCGTCGAACTAATCTAACACTACCTCAAACACAATCTCATATCAATAAAGGAATTGTCGTAATTTAATTAGAACTCAAATTCAAATTGTTGAAAAAGCAACAATTCTAAATATTTGTGTAAATAGCTTTCCACGTTCCAAACGTCTGGTTACCAGGTTCACAAAGTACAATTAATCAGTTCTGTGAACTGCTACTTCGTATTTTAGTATTTTCAAACAAATATATTTATGATTTTAAATTCATAAAATTATGACTTTGACTAATTTGTTCAAGCAAAATACTTGCAACTATTATCAAATATAATTAAAATCTAGTCGTAAAATATTAATTCTTCTTCTATTTCTTTCGATATTCTCTCCTCCGCTCTAAATGTGCCCTCTTTTTTTTCTAAAGCGGATCAAATCAATCCTAGGTAAGATAATATTTTGGGAAACTTAGGCTAGAGTCTCTCTACTATGGTAATTCAACTATTTTGATCCTTGCTGTTCTAAAATTATTATTTAAATCCTTACTATGCAAAAAATCGAATTTTTTCCCTAAAAACGAAGATAAATTTTATCATGACTATTATACCCTTCGTTTGAAAAACAAACCCAAACCCAAACCCAATAAACCAAACCCAAACTAATTAAAAAAAAACTTAAATAAAATATCCTAACCAAACCCAAATAAAATCAAGCCAAACCAAATCATCATCCCTTTGGTTCTTCTTCCTCCTTCCAGACCAAAACCAGACACCTTCAACTTCTAACCCCCTTCCCCTCTCTTCCGTCTCCGGTGCTAAGTTTAGGGATTTTTCTAGCCGTCGCCGTCTCTAAAATCAAAAATGGTTCTCCAAAATGATATCAATCTGTTGAACCCGCCGGTCGAGCTCGAGAAAAGGAAGCACAATCTCAAGCGCCTCGTCAAGTCTCCCAATTCTTTCTTCATGGATGTGAAGTGTTAGGGGTGCTTCAACACAACGACTATGTTCACTTGCAACCAGTGATACGCGTCGATGAAGGTGGAGACCACATTTGATGTTTGTTCTGGGTGTTATAACGTTTGATTCCTTTAAACGATTGATTTGTATAGCTTTCGTGAAGCTAACTAAGCAAAACGGTAACCAAAAAAGTTGAGGTGGCATGTTATGTAGACATTTTTTTTTTGCTTAAAAATGAGTCAAAATTGTTAATCTTCAGGTAATATATTATGATATCACAAATACTAGTTAGATTATGTTGGAATTAGGCCCTTAATTATCATTTAATTATGTCAAATTTCATTTAATTAAATGAACAATACATTAATTAAACTATACTTACTTGTTTTAACGAGTATGTCCAAAAGTCTTGATCGAGTACCGTAAGTTGTTGGTCGTGTTACGATCACGTTTGAATGGATCGATAACCAGATTTCCACGAATGGCCTTAATGTATATCTTAAAAAATTTCAAGTACTAAACTGATATTTTCATATACGAGCAGGTTTTATGGGCGAGAAAAGCATCAGCTCTCAAAACTCGTCAAAAGCCTTATTTATAAGGTCAGAAGTATCTGATGTAAACAACTGACATGAAGAGCCACGTGGTTCAAGGCAACGTGTGCCTGCCACCTCAGCAGCTGCTCGGATTTCTGCTTATGTTAGTGCTTATCCATTCACTGACGTTAGTACTTATTCATTCATCCATGCTTATCCATTTGCTAACGTCAGTGCTTATTCATTCAACATCTACACATAGCGAACCAAGCCAATAAATGGACCTATTGGGCCCGAGCCTAAATTCTCACAATGATGAATGCAATCCGGGCCCGAAGTCCAACAATCTCCCACTCATTCATCATTGATCATAGTGAATGATGTAAAATATATAATTAACGATTTTGTGCAACTAGCACACGTCGAGTACATTGAGCCAAAATTCAAAAGCACGTACATACAAGCTATTTGAATAGTAGCATCTCAACATAGAATATGTTAAAATGTGCTTTTACCCCAGGACTCATATCACATTCCATTGTTCACACAATGAATTCGAACAATTATATTCATGTTCATTATTGTACTTTTCAATTCAATTGGTGCACCTAAATAATGAATCTCAAAATATGATGGACAGATTTCGTTTTCCCTTACCTATATTCTTTCCATAATGACACAGTCTGCTTTTCTAGTCATCCTTGTCAGGTCGAATCGCTATCTCATAACCTTATCATCGACTTTCCAAGTTAGCAGTACTGCATCATACTTTTAGAATACGTTTAGGATCTTAAGAATAAATATCGAGAATCACAGTTCTCAAAATGTGGTCTCACACCAGAGATTGTGAAATCAATTAACATTTATCCTATTCGATGGTTGAACAGCACACATGATACTCATTCATGTTTTATGGTGTATATTCCATTATGTAGAAACACATTTCGATTAACACCATACTAGAATCTTAACCACAGCTTAATTCTAGGCTTTAAGATAGCAGGTATGATAAGACCTACTTAATTCTTATCATATCGATTACAGAAGATTCAAATATAGTAACTCATTACATAACACATCTCGCTCTCTAGCAAGATGGCATTCTTCCATAGGACATTACACTTCTAAATGTCCAATGGCTATCTCACCTCATTTAGGAATCAACACCTTTGAATCCCATTGAGGTAGACACCCGTGTGAGTGGGCTACTTTTCTATCCGACATGTTCTATAAGATGTTCATATTGCTAAAAAAATTCTTTATTTATAAATGAAACTATCGTAAACCTAATAATTTCATATATTTCTCAAATACTTTTCGAGATAATGCTTTAGTAATAGGGTCTACAATCATATCTTGCATAGATATATGTTTCATACACAATTCTTTAGATTTTCCTAAATTTCTAATGAAATTTAATATCTGTATGCTTAGTCCTACTATGGAAAACACGAATCCTTCGCATAAGCTATATTGACTTGGTTGTCACAAAATACTCACAATGAACATTCTATAGAAGCATTCAAATACATTAAAATTGCCTTTATAGCTTTCTAGTGGCCATTGCCTAGATTCTATTAATATCTGCTTACAATGCCAACAACATAGCAAATATCATGTCTTGTACACAATATTGCGTATATCAGGCATCGAATTACATTGGCATAAGGAATTTTTTCCATATTCCGTATTTGTTCAGCTATATTTGGACACGAATCCTTGCTCAAATTATGACGACTCACTAATGGGACATACTTTGGATTACTATGATCACAATTGAAACATTCTACTACTTTACAAATATATGTCTCTTGCGAAAGAGACACTGTCCTCTTCGAACGATTCCTCAAAATCTTAATTTCAAGTATGTAATCAGCTTCACCCATGTCTTTCATTTCAAACTTGGAAGAAAACCAAGCTTTGGTTTCGACAAGTAAGGTGGACATGTTATCGAGCAATCAATGTAAAATAATTTTTTGGGTCAAATCTCATATTTCCCAAAAATAAGATTAAAAATTAAATTTTCAAATCTTTCGATGATCCATCGTAAGATTTATGCTATGTCTAGTAATTTTCGAAATATATTCCAAAAATTTCATAGGTTTAAAAAATAACTAATATTTTGATGAACCTATTAGAAAAAAATTTCAAGTCAAATTTTGTAGTTTAATTGAACAAAACTAATTTATCCAATTAAAAAATAAAATTTCTCCTAAATTTGACTCAATTTTGACTTTAATTGAACAAAACTAATTTATCCAATTAAAAAACAAAATTTCTCCTAATTGAATAAAAATTAATTGAAGAAAAACCAATTTGTAATTCAATAAAAACTTTAGGGAACTGATTCAAAAAAATCAGCCTAGATATTTAAAGATTTTTGCAAAAAATTACGAAATTCTCAAATTACCCCTCGCACAAAATCCCATATCCCTTCTCTACTTTCTCTCTCCCTGACCGAAAACCTAGTCACACTGCCTCCTTCGACCGCCGGCAAATGATAGTGATTTGTCCAACGCCACCAGTCGAGATCGACTCGCTTACTACTCACGCCAGCTGACGTTCCCCCATTCGAATTTGCGGAGGTCTTTATCGTTTGTCGGATCTCCAAAGTTCTGAGGCTTTGTTCTTCCGATTCAGGCAATAGTGATACGAGATTTTGGTATCAACATGTTTGGGACGTCGAGGGGAGTCGTTTGGAGGTAGCAATCGGCATCAATAATGTCGGATTTGGCCAAAAATTGATTGAGTTTGATTCAAGCGAAACTCGCTCGATTAGGGTTTGGTTTTTTATTTTGGGATTGAAAAATTGAACTTTAGTCCCAAAACTTTCACGAAAATTGCAATTAATCACAATAGAGTATTTAATTTCAATTTAGTAGAGAATTAACAAAACGAATTGCAATAAAGTACTAATACATCACGATATACAATCAAATGATAATCAACATGATTTTTATGTCAAATCATTTGAATTAAAACATCATGTAAGTATTAAAACATGGTACAAACCTTGCTGTAATACTAATTGTTGGAATCGGGCTCGTAATTATCATTTAATTATGTCTGAGTTCTATTTAATTAAACGAACAATATATTAATTAAATTATACTTACTTGTTGTAGCGAGTATGTCCACAAGTCTTGATCAGCTACCATGAGTTATCGGTCGAGTTACGATCACGTTCGAATGGATCGCTAACTAAATTTCCACAAATGGCCTTAGTGTATATCTTGGAAAATATCAAGTACTAAACTGATATTTTCTTATACAAGCAGATTTTTTGGGCGAAAAAAGCATCAGCTCTCAAAACCCATTAAGAGCCCTATTTATAGGGTCAGAAGTAGCTTTCGTAAGCGCGCCACGTGGTTCAAGGCAACTAACGCAGCTGAGTTAGCAACTATTGACGCAGCTCCTCATCTGTCGTTAGTGCTTATCTGTTCACTGACGTTAGTGTTTATCCATTCGTTAGTGTTTATCCGTTTGCTGATGTCAGTGCTTATTCGTTTAGCATCCACACGGATAGGCAAGTTTGCTGACCGGCCCAGTAGTCAGGCCCGAGCCCCAATTCGCGTTCGCGCAATGATGTGCATTCGGTCCCGAAGTTCAACTGATTATTTTCAAACCATAGACTCAAAATTGTCAACCGCCGAAACCACAATATACACTTGTATCCTCTTTTACAAGGCAAGTTCATGGTATGCTTGGTCCAAAAATTGTTTAACTTATAATAAAATTATTATATATCAGTTCAATGCGCTGGACAGACAGACTCGTGTGTTGAATTATACGGTTGCAGGCTATTCAAAATACAATACATTCAAAACATGCAGTAATGACACTTTTAGAGCCTTCAGTTGACCGTCTCAATAGATAAACGAACTATAGTAAAAAGAGAAAGAAAAAAAAACAAAATAATAAGTGAAAGAGATGGCGAGAACCTTCAAATAGAGCTAAATTGGTGCAATATGTATCATTCAAGCTACTACATACTT